>APFE031173042.1:31334-62671 GCA_000404065.3 Pinus taeda
TTATATTCCTTTCAATGTTACAATACATATTTATACATGCTGAAGCATCCAATACCATGGACCGAAAACCATCGCATCCAAAACTATGGACCGAAAAACCATAGGTAGGTTCGCCCAATCTAATATAGGGTCCAAAAAAAAATTTTCGGGGCACTGCCCCGAACCCCGTAAAGGGGGGCTCCGCCCCCCGCTACACAATCGGCGCGGCGAAGGGGGCACTCCGCTCCCCCTCTAACCCCCCGGTTCACTACGTAGGTTAGTCGTGGAAAGAATATAACACAACCCAATAGAGAGGACATTTTGGGGATAAGATATGGATATATAATTTAGTAATTAATTGGAGAGGAACATATCTTCTTCCAAGTAAGTTTGAGAGGATGTTTTGGGGATAAGATATGGATATTTAATTTGGTAATTAATTGGGGAGGACCGTATCTTCTTCCAATTAAATTTGAGAAGACAGGTTGGGAATTGAATAATAACAATAATAAAATTTATAAATTTACAATTTCACCAATGTAGGTATGTACCAATATTTCTTGATAATTATAAGTCAATATTTTCAGGTAATTTAAAGACTAATAAAATTTGCATGATAAGATTAAGTATGGCATTACATACACCCCTCCTTCAGAAAAATTCATCCCGAAGTTAGATTGAAAAAGATACAAGGAGTTCAAAGCAATTTGACAATAAGGCATAACAAAATAGAGAGAGAGTTATTGTAGTAAAATTTGATAAGTCAGACAATGACATCACATCCCATCAAGAGTCTCCAACTAATATATATCCTCCTATCCTTCCTAACCTACTTTCATTCCCACCCTATCCATCCTATGTTGCTATATACTGTGGCATCAGTTATACCATTCTAACCGCTGATAAAACCAATATGGCAAAAGCGTCGACTACATCGACCTAACTTCCCTAGCATGCAACTGGAAATCGTCATAACACATCTAGGGGTAGTGTGTCCATCACTGACCTCCCACGATTCCAGGTTTGGAGGTTTCATGGTGGGAAATACCTCCACCCCTCCTTACATTTAGGGTCAACACCCTATTATGGACCACACTATAGTGCTAGTTGGGTACTTGTCATCAATAATCCAGTTAGGTAGTCTTGTCACCTGCCATTTACATTTTACCCATGTCATAAGAGTTCATATCAAGTAGATACATAATGTAATAGAACAATGTACATCATACCTTTCCTCGTTAGATACCTTGACCTTCCCCAATGGAAGAGTAGATCTTGGCTATCATATAGTTCTTTCCAATCTACAGGTTAGTTCTCATTCATGCATACATATAACAACAAAATATATATAGATAAGTGATCTTAAACATCATGTTATTAAGTCTAGTATCCACGTGTCAATTTTGTAGTTTATACTGGAAATAAACCTTACATTAGATAAATCATAATTTCACTAAGTCAATCATTAGATAAATCATATCCACTTAAGCCATGCATTAAACAACAATATCTATAATAAGTCATGCACTAGATAAATCATCACCAAGTAAGTCATACATTAGGTCATACATCAAACATTTCCATCATCACTATCTAATCCATCTAATGATTTATATAAGTAGTTTCAAATGTGCAACTGAATGCATCAATATTACATAGCATTCATAAATAAATAACATGGAACTGCAAAATAGAGCCTTAGCATAGGTAGCTATCTAAGTCAAAATGGGCATCACATATGCTCGAAAAGTGATGGATAGTCATGACGTATAGTCTCTGCATCCTCCTAGGTAGCAGATCATGGGCTATACTTGTCCCACTGGACTTTAACCTGGTCCACCATGTGACATCTGAGCTATCGAACCCTACGGTCCAATATGCATAATGGTTCGACCACTATGGTTCCCATGTCTGATATGTAAAATTCCCTCCAATCCAATTTGTGAGATTCATCAGAAACATAATTTCGTAAAATAGATACATGAAAAACGTCATGATTTTTATGCAAATGGGGTGGCAGTACAAGATAATAGGCAATTCGTCCAATCTTCTCCTTGATCCTAAAAGGTCCTACAAACCAAGGTGACAACTTCGTCCCTTTCCCAAACTGAATGGTGGTTTTGTTGGGTTGGATACAAATAAAAACTTGGTCCCCTACTTCATAACTGTGATCAATCCTATGTGAATCGGCATAACTCTTCTATCTATCTTATGCTTCCTTTAACCTTTGTCAAATCTGTCATACCTATTCCTCCATTTCTTGAACTAATTTTGGCCCAACTATTACTTGGTCCTCCAACTTTTCCCAACTCAATGGCATCCCACATGGCCTTCCATATAGAGCTTGATAAGGAGGCATCCCGATTAAACTATGGTAACTTTTATTATAGGAAAACTCTACCAATGGTAAATACCTTTCCAACTGAGTCTGATTATCCATGGCGTACATTCAAAGTATGTCTTCCATAACCTAATTTACTCTTTCGGTCTGCCCATCTATTTCTAGATGATATGCAGTGCTCAGGTTCAACTGAGTCCCTAGTGCTGACTGTAAACTTGTCCAAAACCTAGATGTAAATCAAGAGTCTCTATCAGAGATGATCTTTATGGGTAACCCATGTAGTCGAATAACTTCACTTATAAAAGTCATGCCACATCAGTAACATTGTAAGTGTCTCTTACTGGAATGAAATGGGCACTTTTGGTTAATTTATTTACTATAACCAATATAATATTGTGCCTATGTGACGTGAGTGGCATACCCACAGTAAAATCCATAGAAATTACCTCCCATTTAGACATAGGGATTTCATTTGGTTGTAGGAATCTGGTTGGATGGTGATGATCAGCCTTCACTCGTTGACATTCAAGACATTTGGTGACAAACTGGAATATTTCGTGCTTCATGCTTAACCAAAACAAGAGTTTCTTCATGTCTGCATACATCTTATTCACTATGGGATATGCACAATAGAGTTCTCTTTGTGACTCTTCGAGGATGGTCCTTCTTATACCCCCTTCCTTAGGCATGTACATTCTCCCTTGAAATCTCAATAGTCCATTTGGTTCAAGGGCATACCCCTGAAACTTTGGTTCTATCTGCTTCCCACTCTGGAGTGTCGATATAACCTTTAGATACCAACTATCTTCAAAGAGTTTCTCCAACACACGTTCCCTCAAATTTACCTTCAAGGCTACTAGGGAGAAGGCTCATGGTCTCCTTCTTAGTGCATCAGCCACCACATTCTCCTTTCCCTTAATGTATGAGATCTCAAAATCATACTCACTCATGAATTTTCTCCACCACCTTTGTCTAGCATTCAAATCCCTTTGAGTGAAGAGATGCTTAAACCTTTGATGATCTGTTCTTAACTCAAATTTCTCCCAATGAGGTAGTCTCCATAGTTTCAAAGCTAGCATCACTACTGCTAACTCTATATCATGGGTAGCATAAAACTCTTCATGTTTCTTAAATTTTCTATATGTGTAAGCCACTACTCCACCTTATTGCATCAATACTACTCCCAATCCTTGCTTAGAAGCATCGGTGTAGACAGTGAAGTATTTTTCCATGTCCGGTACTCAAAGGGTTGGTGCACTAGTTAGTAACCTCTTTACTTCTGTGAATGCAGTGTCACATTCGTTTGCCCATTCATACCTGACCGCCTTTCACTATAATGTGGTGATGGGTTTTGCAATCCTTGAAAACCCTTCCACAAACCTGTGATAATACCCTACTAACCCCATAAAACTACGCACCTCATGAGCATTTTTCAGTACTGGCCAATCCATTATGGCCTTTACCTTTTACGAGTCAATTGAAATCCCTTCCCCTGAAATGATGTGCCCAAGGTAATGAACTTTCTTCTGAAAGAAGGAACATTTTGAAAATTTTCCATACAATTGATTTTCCCTTAAGCAAATCAATACAACCCTTAGGTGCTTTTCATGCTCCTTTTCATTCTTGGAATACACAAGAATGTCATCCAAAAAGACTTGCACAAATTGGTCCAAATACTTCCTTAACACACCATTCATGAGGCTCATGAATATTGTTGATGCATTGGTCAAACCAAATGTAACAAATACGAACTTGTAGTGCCCAAACCAAGTTCGAAATGCATTTTTTGAGATGTCACCTTCCTTAATCCTCAATTGGTGATATCTAGATCATAGATCAATCTTTGAGAAAACTGCTACTCCCTTCATTTAATCAAATAGGTCATCTATTCTAGGTATCAGGTACCTATTCTTTATTGTGGCTCTACGCAAGTCCCTATAATCTATGCATAGCCTTAAGGAACCATCCTTCTTCAAATCACTGTTGCACCCCAAAGTGAAATACTAGGTCTGATAAATCCCAAGTCTAAGAGCTCTTTTAACTACATATGCAACTCACTGAGTTCTGGAGTCATCATCCTATAGGGTGTCTTAGATATTGATTATGCACCAAGTTTTAGGTCGATTGTGAAATCAATTTCCCTTAGAGGAGGTAACCCAGGAAATTCCTTAGGAAAAACATCCTTGAATTCAGAAAAAAATTGGGTGTTAATCATGGGAGGGTCCTTTCTGGTCACTTACATCATCAACCACATATAATTTGCAACCTTGTCGGAGACAACATTTTACCTTCATCATGGATATGAATCGTAGCGACACTCCTCTCTTGATTCGACAAATCTCAATTGGCCTACCTTTATCATCTAAACAAATCACCTTCTTCTTGAAACAGTCTACCAAAGCTCCATGAGCTTCTAGCCAGTCCATTCCAATAATTATATCATACGTCCCTAATGTTGTCACATATGCCTTCAACTTAGTTATACACACCCCGAGGTTTACCTAATATCAATCAACACTAGGTCCTACTGCTTGTTTTATCCTAGAATCCATCTCAACTTGCTTAAAGTCATCGTGCTCATAAGATTCCAACCCACATTTTTCTAATGTAACTGGTGAAATGAAACTATCTGTAGCACCTAAATCAAACAAAATTTCAACTTTTACATTGTTTGTCATACCTAAGGTTTCTACCAAGGTAGACTGGTGTTCAACTTGTCAATTATCAACTGCTGCATAGATTCGATGGTGGCTACCTGCCCCCCCCCCCATTGGTGCTTTTCCTTCTCTACGGTTTTTACCAATGTGTAACTTAGGATAGTCATAATGGTAATGAGGTCCCCTGCATCCCCAACAAGTTATGCGTGGTAGACCTTGAACTGAATGTTGTGAAGTTCTTTGGAAAGATTTCCTTCACTTGGGACCCCTGCCCCTACTTGTTTCTCCTTGCATATGACCTTGATTTGCACACACCCTTGAAGATGCGAGTGAAGTTACACTAGTAACCATTGAAATCCCCACTGTTGGTGCTTTGGGTACAACCCTATTTCCATATTGCAGTGGCCTCAAACTTCCTCCTCTAGGGAAGGTACAAGGGGCCTTCCCCATAAGCCTTGGTTGTTGTGGAAAAATGGTTTTGTTTCCAACCTCTATGTATAAGTGTTCTTCAACATAACGAGCATGTTCGACATCTTATGCAACTAAGGATGGTTTCCACATCTGCACCATTGCCCTAATATTAGGGTTCAATCCATAAATGAAACAATCTGCTTGGCACTAGTCAGTATCCATGTAGGAGACATACTTGACCAATTCCATGAATCTAATTTCATATTCTTCTACCATACGATTTCCCTGTACCAAGGCATGGACAGCTCCTACCTATTGTTCTTCATAATATGTTGGTAGTTACTTTTTCCTGAATCTCTCCTTAGATAACTCCCAAGTAACTGTGTCCGGAGTGAGGTGTAGTTGACACTCTAAGTTACCCCACCAATTCAGAGCACTATCTCTAAGTTGGAATATTGATATTTTAGCTTTTGAATTGGAATTATAATCCCTTAGTGTGAAGCACCTTCTCATTCCTTCTAACCAAGCTTCTGCATGTTCGCTAGCACGACCTCCTGCAAACTTCGGGAGCTTAATCTTTTGGAGCTCCCTAGTAATTTCCTCGCTTGGAGGTCATCTATCAGAGTCTCTTAATCCCTTGAGATTTCCTAACCCTGATGGAGGGTGCTCTACTTCCACTTCATTTGTTTGGTGCCCTTTTAAAGTCTCATTAATTTATTCTAGGGAACGCAAGATGAGAGTCAACTCCGCTGAAGGTAATGGGTTATTTGTGGGATATCCTTGTGATGACCCTCCTTGAGCTTTATTTCTTCGTGTCCTTTCCATTTTGAATTGTTCAAACATTTGTATGATACGTAAGACTTATTAGCACAGCTTAGGGCCTTGTCAATTCTTACTCGGCTCACACATGTTTTGCATAATTTCAATTTTTCCTTTCGTTATGCTTGTAAACGACTATTTCTAATATTAAGAAGATAATTGTGGGTCTACTAAATCCTCTCACATTGTTATCTAAGCAAGTGCTACCACGCATTTCTAGTCACCCTCAAATATCTTTAGATATCCATAAACAATCATCCTAAATCCATCTTATATATTTTGAGCATTCACATAAACATTAACTTACCATTTTTAATCACATTATTATAATTGTGTGTCCTCTTGAAATTCCATCAACAATGTTAGATTAGTTTTCAAAGTGGATGCCTAGTTGTCTCAATCAACTCAATATTGACATTATTGTTAGATGTATACTATCCAATTGATGTATGTAGAATGGCTAGTGCTACATGTTTTAAGATAATAATATTGTATATTGTAAGTGATTCTAACATACCAATCGATTGTTGTTCACATTTGACAACTTTAATGTATTGAAATCTACTAAAAGGAAAGGGAAATATGTTTTGAGCAATGCAATGGAGTTGGGTGTTAAAGTTTTAGAAGATAGTTTTTTTTTTTTTTTTCTTGGTAACACTCAAACCCTACACTGCCATATATTATAATATAATATAAATATATATATATATATAATATATATATATTAATATTATATATATATATATATATTATATTAGATAATCTATTTTAAATTAAATAATATTATATTCTTCTTTATTTTATTATAGATATTTAAAAATTCCAAGTTCTTATTAATTATATAATTATTTTCATTTGGTTTATGACAAGTTTGATAACAACTAGATAAAGTTTGATATATATAAAGTTTGACAGGGTTGAGCCAAGTATAAGTGTAAAGCATGTTGACAATGGGCCTTTCATCTACAAACATCCTAGGGTTGAACTCCTTCTTCAACCAAACAAAAAGGGATGAGGGTTTTCATAAGTCTTTCAGTTGCGCTTACATTCCTATCCGGGGTGAAGATGTAGGAGGCACCGAAGAGCAAATCATTATGTATCTATATGTATGACTGAAGCAATGGGCGGTGTTGTGAAGGAACAAATTGGAAACCCCTTTGGCTTTTGGGGAGCAATCCCACTAAGGCTCAGATATTGATATTTCAGATTGGCTCCTCGATCATCACAGAGATTCCACTGGTTTGAGTACCAATAGTCTTGTAGAAGCAAGCTATCTAGGAGTTGCATCACTAGGTGATGCAGTTTGTGGAATAGTCGCCATCAGAATTACTTCCAAATACTTGTTAACGAGGGTTGTTCGAGTCAATGGAAGAGAAAAAAAAAAAAAAAGGAGATCTCAGCTACTACAGATGATTACCTTAAATTCAGTAATGGCATTCACAATTTATGGATTTCTCGTGGATTTTGAAGAATTGATAACTACTATTTTTCATGAGCTAGAAAGGAATATTTCTATATTTTGCAAGTGAGAATACATATCGATGTGTATTGAATATCGTGCAGGCAATAGATAAACAAACCAAGATATTCCCTTTTTGTAGTGTGAGAATCTTATTCTTTATCACACAAAGCCTTGTAAAGTTTCTACTCTGCTTTCAATATACTAATAATTTAGGATTTCAATCTAGCTATCTGTAGTAGAATACAAACAATATAAATGACTGTTTATGAGAACCCACCTATAGAGCTTCATATATATACAAAAATAATATAGCAAATAACAGGGCTTTGTATCCCACATACGTATTCTTGTGGGTGTTAAATTCCGCCCTTCAGGTGGGTTTAACATATGTTGTGTTTGCAATAGCACTGTTTGACGAATACACCAATGGTTTCTTACATATGCAATAAGGATTGTGCTTTCCAAGGCCTAAGTATCGCAGCCAAAGGTCCTTTGTCTGGAACCTTATCAAGGTGATATTCCATTGGCAGGGATGGATCATATGGAAGGAGTGGCTCTATTAGCCCAGGTAACAAAATTCCAAGTCCCCATCGCACAAAGTCTTTGAATAAGAACATGCAAGAAATGAAGCATATGCAGATGTGGGATTATGTTTTTGAGTCATATGAGTGTAATGGAGATACCCCGGTTGAGGAAAATGTAATTAAAATTTCAGACACAGAGGAGTGGAACCGTACTGCGAAGTGCTTCTTTGAGCTTCATTTTGACTACCAACTATGAAATGTATAGATCAGTTATAGCTTTCCCTTGCCAGAATTTGTATAGAGTGATTGTTTCAGAAATCTATTTAGTGGAGATTAGTTTTGTATATTTCTTATTCCCACTGCTGCCTATCTCTAGTCCCGTGTGGTACTGTAGAAGGTTTTATTTACTCACATGGGCCTCAGCTATGCAATAATTTTAATTCATGGTTCTTCCTGCTTCCTAAGGACATGAGGGCTACAAATTTAAAACAACTTACTGAAACCATAAACATGTTTTGGAGGTGTCGAGCTTGCACATATGACAATTCAGTTACAACAAGCCCATATGTATGTGCTAAGTGTGAGACCCCAAAATTTGAGTTCATTGGATCACCTGAGGATCAAGTTCACCCTCATGTGGTAGAGTTAGTGTGGAACTGTGCCAGGTATACATATGAAAATGGTGTTTTATTTCACATTTGTGAAATTTGTGGAACAAATCATCCTATCATTGGTTAGGGAAAGGATTTTACAATAATATTCCTTTCATCTAACCATGTATGAAGATTTTCATTGTGGTGCGGTGTCAAAATCAGTAAAATTGGCTATCCTTCTAAGCTAGAAAATGAAGTATTAAACAATAGCTTTAAATGTCCACCTTGTATATAAGCTACTAGAAAAAGTAGTTGTTTAGTTCCTCTTTGAAATAATAGAGGGTTGTGTGTAGCTGTGTGATTAACTTTCATGGGATTGAATTACATCAAATCTTAATGATAGGAGTCCACATGACAATGGCTTGAAGGTGGCATAAATGTTTGCAGAAACAATGACAGTATGAATTTAAATACCAAAGTAAAAGGTGTAGAAAATCAACATGGTATTTACTACATGGCCGGCTATGAATTTTATCTCTGGAAAATTGCATGATTGGCTAGGAGTTTTATCTCTAGAAACAATAGGAGTTGTAAGAGGGAGCTACTTTTACAAAGCCATAACTATTTTCCTACCACCTTTGGGTTTTCATTTGATGTACATATTGCATTTTTCTAATTAAGAAATTGTGTGTACAGAATATTTGTGAAAAGTTTTTTTTTGTTTTTGAATACTACTACTTTTACTATTATCTTGCACAAGTAGATGAAGGGCCTGATGTTAAAGTATTGGTTTTATATGCCTTAGCACTTGACGTACTCAAGTTATGTCAATGAATGTGAACTATGTATAAATGGCACAACAAAAGTTTGGAACCTTATGACCAGGAAGCTGCGAGAGTTGGAAGAGATGGGTTGTTGGTATATTTCTCTTTGTAATCAATGAAATCTTAATTGACAGCGAGTATCCATTGTAATTTTAACACTGTATTCTTAGAAGAACAACCTACAATATATAATATATATATACTATATATTATATATATATATAATATATATATATATGATATATATATATGTGTGTGTGGTGTGTGTGTTGCAAAATTTATATATATAGATACAAGGTTTAGTGGTTGAAAATGGTTGTCCTAGGGTAATAACTTAGCTTCAAACCTTCGAGGGTAGAACTCTAATCACGAAAGAGATGGGTTCTCACTCCTTACACAAGTAGAACTCTAATCATGAGAAAGATGGGTTTTCAATCCTTACTCAAGCAAAAGTAGCAAAGACAGATCTACAAGCAGGACAGGACTAATAGATTGGAACCCAATACATGTTAGCACGAAAAGATTTCCTTCCCTATTGCCGAGTAAAAGAAATGCAGAACAACCACAAAATGCACTTAATATGTGGTTAGAGTGTTTCAGATTTGGTGTTTCTAACACATCTTGTAGAACTAAGATTCTTGTACGCTACTTTGGAGAGGATTTGATTTAGAAGAAATGTGGATTGTGTGATGTTCGTGTCAATGGGCCACCCAATTGTGAGAACTTGAGCAAGGAAAGGCAAGAGATTGGAGTGATCCAGTTAAGGATACACATGGAAATGATAGAAGAAGTTCTAAATTGTTGGTAGAATAAAAAGAAATCATTAATTTAGTCTTAAATGAAATCATTTCCAAATAACTTTGATAATCAAAATGCTTACAAGTAACTTTGAGGGTTATAAACTCTTTTAGCGGAGATTTTGGTCTAGTGGGTCTTGGGTCCAGATTTTGAATCTGGGCTCTGATACCACATGTGAGGCTCCATCCTAAGGTCCTCTAATTAAAAACTAAATTTCTCTAATTTTAAATACAATAAAATGGGAAATAACTTATTTCTATCTAAACATTTAATTGATGATAATATACCATTAAAATTTATTTTCCACAAATTAAATAAGTAAGAATTTCATTGCAACCATTTACATAATTAATCAATAAATAGAGGAATACTTGTTCCAATAGCTTAGCTGAGATGCTCTTGAGATCCTGACTCTATCGTGATGCTCCTCTTGACTACTCGACTGGATTTTCCTCCCAGCCAACTAGGAAGTATTTCCTAGCCCAACTAACCTCCACAGGTTCCCTAACCCTCCGAGCCCAAGTCCAACCAGATGTAGCATGTCCAATTTAAACAAATACTCTCCTTCTCTCCCATCTCTTTTCTCCACCTTCCTCTTGAAGCAAAATCCTCCAAAAACCACAACCAAAACCAAGACCAAGGATCCCCCCTCTCCTCTCATCATCCTTCCCCTTTTATGCCTCTTTCTCCCATCCACCTCAACCACCTATCATTAATGTCATCACTACCCCCTCATCCTTTCATTTGAATTTTTTTACCGTATCTTCTCCCAAGTAAATTTGAGAGAACATTTTGGGGATAAGATATGGATATTTAATTTGAAAATTAATTGGGGAAGACCATATCTTCTTCCAAGTAAATTTGATAGAACATTTTGGGGATAAGATATGGATATTGAATTTGGTAATTAGTTGGGGAGGACCATATCTTCTTCCAAGTAAATTTGAGAGGACATTTTGGGGATAAGATATGGATATTTAATTTGGTAATTAACTGGGGAGGACCATATCGTCTTGCAAGTAAATTTGAGAGGACATTTTGGGGATAAGATATGGATATTTAATTTGGTAATTAATTGGGAAGGACCATATCTTCTTCCAAGTAAATTTGAGAGGACATTTTGGGGATAATATATGGATATATAATTTGGTAATTAATTGGAGAGGACCATATCTTCTTCCAAGTAAATTTGAGAGGACATTTTGGGGATAAGATATGGATATTTAATTTGGTAATTAATTGGTGAGGACCATATCTTCTTCCAAGTAAATTTGAGAAGACAATTTGGGAATCGAATAATAACAATAATAAAATTTATAAATTTACAGTTTCACCAATGTAGGTATCTACCAATATTTCTTGATAATTATAGGTCAATATTTTCAGGAAATTTAAACAATAATAAAATTTGCATGATAAGATTAAGTGGGGCATTACATGTTGTAACTGACTGAAGTATCAACCACAAACTCTGTCACAAACCCTCCTATGATACAGTTGAGTCAATGATCGATAGTGTGCATGATCTTATCTTCATAGGCTTCCAATTTCCACACTAACTCTGGGGTCCAAACAATTGGATCGTCAAGTCTCCACCTTCCTTGGTTGTCTCCCAACTTTGCAATGCACTCTTATAATTCAACCAGGAAGGAACAAAAGAAGATTTCATGAATTTCTATGTATAGATATCTGTCCAATCGTTGTTCTTTTGTCAATCATGGATTCTTGTTTTCTTGAGCCGCAAGTTCATGGATCTTCCTATCCAACCAATCTTCAATCTCCTTTTTATTTGGATTCCAATGATGCGACATCACACATCTCATTATGCAAATCCTAGTTCTGGCAACAAAACCATTTGTTGGCTTGATGGACCTTGACCCAGGTTTAGCGTTAGTCAGCTAAGAAAATCCCTACACTGCTGGCCCTTTCGGCATCAATCTGTGGAGCGCGGAATGAAGTCTCACCCGAAGCAGTATGGGGGAATGTAGTAACCAAATTTCTCCACCCTAATATGGTTGTGATGTTGGTTTTACACTTTAACTCTACCTTCGTGCAGACCGATAAGCCTTTAGGGATTATCGATGTACTTCTCTATTAGTCTTTCAAAACCTCTGCAAAGGTCTGTGATTGTCCTTCGCATAACCTTAACAAGCAATCACAACACTTACGTGCCTCTGTAACTACTTTGTTGTATAGTTTCCTGAATTATCTTAAGTGTTCACCAATTCTATCATGTAATTAAGATTGTCTTTGTGTAAACAAATATCTCTACTTGTGTTCATATAATAGAGAAAAACATAGATATTCGTGCATCAAATTAGCAATAAAACATAAACCCGGTGCCTAACATAACATAATCACATGAAATTGACGGAAGTAAAATGTACAGTAATTACAAAATACTTCTCTTTATTGATGGTTCATATTTCCCAGTACAGACTCTAAATGCCCTACACACACAGCTGCAGGGGTCCGCACATTCAGTCTTCGTCTTCTACCCTAGGCCTCTATGCACTCAATTGCAGAGCCTCTTTCCTACGCTAAGACTCTCAGTCTTAGCTCTTTACAGACTCATCAATGACTCTATCTATCTATCAACTGACTAAACTCTCTTAGACTTCTCTAAGACCTCATTTTTATATAATCCCATGGTTCGTGGATCAAGGGTGGATCTCATCAAGCCAACACAACCTATCTAAACAAATGGTGGGAACCCTTTTTGACTCTTGATATCTCACACTCCATGATCACAAAATGTGAAGAATTTACATTTCTTTATACAAAACTCGAGATTTCTACCCAAAAACTTGGGATTTTAACCCAAAAATTGACCCTAGGGGACCCGTTCCCAACACAAATTGAAACTGAGCAGAATCTCAGTTTCTCTCTGGTTACAACTTTTGTTAACATATCTACAGGATTCGTGCTAGTGTGTATCTTTTCCAGCTTCAACTGTCCATCTTCCAATGCTGACCATATGAAATGATATTTGAGATGTATATGTTTAGTCTTGAAATTAAATGCAAAGTTCTTTGCAAGATCTATGGCACTCTGGTTGTCACTGTATAACCTGCCCAACTCCTGCTTCTTACCTAATTCATTCAAAAAACTTTGTAACCAAATTATTTCTTTACTAGCCTCTATAGCAGCAACATACTCTGCTTCCGTTGTTGAGAGTGCAACAACACTTTGCAGTTTTGAGACCCAACTAACAGTTGTTCCACCTACAACAAACACATACCCTGTGGCGCTTCTCTTATTATCTATATCACCTGGCATATCTGCATCAACATATCCCTGTAGAGCAATGTTTAAACCACCAAAGCATAATGCGTGATTTGTGGTACCTCTCAAATACCCGTGAATCCACTTCACTACCATCTAATGTCCTTTTCTTGGATTGTTCATGTACCTACTTACAACTCCCACTACATGTGCAATATCGGGCCTTGTGTAAACCATTTCATACATTAATCTTCCAACTACTGATGCATATGGAACTTTAGACATATAATCCATTTCTTCCTGAGTCTTGGTACACATTTCTTTACTTAGTTTGAAATGGCTAGCTAAAGGTATACTAATTGGTTTTTCATTCTATATATTAAACCTTTTCAACACCTTTTCTATCTACTTGCTCTGAGACAATGCTAATTTTCAATTCTTCCTGTCTCTAATTATTCTCATACCAAGGATTTATTTTGCAACACCCAAATCCTTCATTGCAAATGAATTTGCCAATTTTCTTTTGAGCACATTTATTTCCTCCATGTTAGAACGTAAAACAAGCATGTCATCCACACACAATAACAATATAATATAGTTGCTATCATTTTTCCTTTTGAGATAAACACAATGATCAGAGTGACATCTAGTATAACCTTGTTTAGACATAAACTTGTCAAATTTTAGATACCACTGCGTTGGAGCCTGTTTTAAGCCATACAAGCTCTTCTTCAACCTGCACACTAGTTTTTCCTTCCCTTTCACCTCATATCCTTGTGGATGCTGCATATATATCTCTTCCTCCAAATCCCCATGGATAAAGGTTGTCTTTACATCTAACTTCTCAAGATGCAAATCTTTAGCTATTACTAGAATTAAAATAGTTTTGATTGAAGTCATTTTAACATCAAGAGAAAATATCACATCAAAGTCTATACCCTTTTTCTGTGCCCTTCACCACGAGTCTAGCTTTATACCTTTTTCAACCTCCATCTTCTTCCTTCAACCTGTAAACCCATTTATTCTGCAATGTTGTTTTACCTGCACAAAACCTGACTAAGTCCCAAGTTTGGTTATGTGCTAAGGAGTCCATCTCTTCTTTCATGGCTTTCTCCCATGGCTTTCTGGTTTCTACCTACACTGCTTCTTCATAACATTCTCATTCACTAGAATCAATCAACAATACATAATATAATGAAGGATATATCATTCAAGGGGTATACTTATCCTGGTAGATTTTCTAAAACCACTTTCAGTCATTTGAGGTGCTTGTTGTTGTTGTGGTTGTTGTTGTTGTTCTAGTTGTTGATCGTTATGATTTTTAGGCACCTTCATGTTTTATGTGATCTCATCAAACACTATGTATTCTCTATTTTCTTTTTCCTGTTTCTTTTCCTGCATCTGATCCTTATACAAAACTGTTTCCTTGAATATGACATCTCTGCTCTTAAGGATTTTGTGTTTTTCATAATCATAAAAGCGATAACCAAAATCATTAACACCATATCCAATAAAGGTACATTTCTTTGATTTTTCCTCAAGCTTTGTTCTATTTTCTTTATTAATGTGCACAAAGGCTTCACAACCAAAAGTCTTTAAAAATGAGTAGTTTACCTTTTTATCTGTCCATGCCTCCTTTGGAATATTTCCATCCAAGGAACTTGAAGGCCCTCTGTTTATTAGATAAACAACAGTATCTACAACATTTGCCCAAAATTGTAAAGGCAATCCTGCATGCAATCTCATGCACCTTGCACGCTCCATGATTGTCATGTTCATCCTTTCTGACACACCATTTTCTTATGTTGTTCCTGGAACTATCTTCTCTCTATGAATTTCATTCTTTGAACAATACCTATCAAACTCTTTGCTGCAATATTCACCTCCCTTATCTGATATGAGACACTTCAACTTTTTTCCTATCTCATTTTCAACCAAATCTTTCCATTTCTTGAAAGTATCAAATACATCATATTTATTTCGAATACAATAAATCTAGGTTTTTCTAGTTGCATCATCAATAAAAGTAACATAATAATGAGAGCCATCGAGAGATGATACCTAAGCAGGTCCCCATACATCTGTATGCACAAGATCTAATTTTTTGCTCTTCTTTTCTTTCCCAACTCTAAGGAATCTGACTCTCTTTTGTTTTCCATAAACACAATTCTGATAGAATTTTAAATCAACATGCTTCAAAACTCGCAACAAATTTCTTGAGTGAAGAATCTACATCTCCTTCTCACCGATGTGCCCAAACCTATGATGCCACAATGTTGTATCTTCTCCTGCAGAGGTTAAAGAATTAGCAGAATTAGAAATATCATTGCATAAATACAATGTACGAACCTTTTCTCCTTTTGCTATTACTAGGGCTCCTTTAGTGTCTTCTAGGTTTTATCTATAAAAATAGTTACACAACCTTCACCTCCCAACTGCCTTCTTCAAATTAGATTTTTCTTTAGATCTGGAACATGCCTTACCTCCTTCAATAGCCATTGATTTTTGTTCTGTTGTTTTATGAAAACTATACCCATTCTAATGATTTTATAGGTTTTATCACACCCAATCAAACCTGTCCAAAATCTCCTTGAACATAATCATGAAAATGTTTCCTATCAGGTGTGGCATTGAATGAGGCCCCTAAATCTTCCACCCAGGCATCAATAATATTTTCTAATGAAAGAACCAAATCGTCTTGCAGCACATCACATGTCACATTTGCTTCATGATTGTTTTCTTGTTGCATGTCTCCTTCTTTTCCCTTCCGAGACTTGCAGTCTTTCTTCAGGTGTCCTTTCTCCCCACATTTCCAGCACATTATTTCCGATCTAGACTTGGATCTACCTTTCCTTAACTTACAGCGAGATCCTGGGCTCTTTCCTCTTTCCATTTTTCTTCCCCTAGTCTCTGCAGTCAATGCATTACCTGATGTCTCACCGGAGCTTTTCCATCGCATTTCCACTTTAAGGATTGCATCGAGAACATCATCAAACTTTAAAGTACTAGATCAAGAGACAGAGTTACTAATGGCCATAACTAAACTTTTCCAACTTTATGGTAATGAGCATAGAAATAATAGAGCCCTAACTTTATCATCAAAATTTACCCCTATAGAAATTAACTGACTGGTAACTGTATTAAATTCATTTAAATGATTAGCAACAGATCCACCTTCTGACATCTTCATATTAAATAAACGCTTCATAAGAAATAACTTATTTGAGGCTGAGGGATTTTCATATAATTTGACCAATGCCGACATTAAACCCTCTATTGTTGTTTCCTTTGAAATATTAAACTCTATTTACGCCGCTAGGAATAGTTGTATTATTCCAAGTGCCTTTCCATCGAGAATATCCCATTTTGTATTTGTCATACTCATCGGCTTCTTTTCTTTTTTTCTTAATGGTAGGTACAGATATTTCTAATACATATAATCTTCCATTTGCATCTTACAAAGCTGGTAGTTTTGGCCGTTAAATTTTTCTACCCTAAACCTACCATCTTCCACCATTGCTCCCACTTGAACCAGGAACCCTTCTCTCTTATGAGTTTATCAGCCAAATAGACCTTCGGCTCTGATACTAGTTGTTAGAAAAATTATATATTACAGAGCAATGGAACACATAAAATATATTGCATAAATATAAACACATAAAACAAGAGAGACATAGATATATGTGGCTCACCCAATTTGTGTTACGTCAACGGAGAAACAGCCAGTCCTTCCTTTTATATTATCTAGCAAAATGAAGAGATACAACCTACAACAAATCCGTTGTAATTCCCTCTTCACTCTCACACAATCTTCTCTCTCTTTCTCACTCAAAATACATATATACATAGATGCAATAAAATTCCCTCATATATAGCGAGGGTTTCATTCTAGGGCAAAAAACCCTAAATTAAACATAACTTCTACTGTCATATCTCCACCTAATGAACGGCCCAGATTGACTATGAAATTACAACATTTTACAAGGCAATTTTACATCTATTTTTAGCTTTAGGGGCACTACCCCGATCCCCCGCGAGTGAGGGGCTCCCAAGGATCGCAGCTGCCCACCCCTGGACCCAGCTTGCAGTGTACATTTTATGGGCGGCATTGCAACCACATTACGAATTGGGGTCTAATGTGGTGATACCTATAAATAAAGAAGATAATTAGGCTCCACACCCAACACCATTACCCATATGAAATTCATTCATCAAACATGATTCCTATGCCTGCAACTATTATTCAAGTCATTAATACTTTATAAGCATATTCATCAATAATAATTCATATTCAAATTTACATTACTTAATAATCAAACTAGAATATTTTCTCATTCTTGTGCTTATGTGCCATGATAGTCCCTTATCACACTCAAAAGATCATTTGTACTATTTGATCATAAAGGGTTAATTGTCATAAATGTTTGTGCAAGACAAATTCTTATAACATCAACAATTATTATTATCTAGTAGTAGGGTTATTAAATAACATATATCCTAAAAATCAATAATGTGCATAGCAAGTCTCATAATCACATGATGTAAATAAGAAGATCATCAATATCCAACATCCTCAAACAGTAATACACTAGTCAAAGTATCAGTCCCAAAAGTCAAGATAAAAATGGGCACTACATGTTTGTCTTAAGTATAGAGTAGATAGATAGTATTAATTTTGATTTGTTGTTTAATTATTTAATAGTTATACTTTATTTTTATCTGTGAATAAGTTTTTCTAAAACTCCATAAGAAATTTATTAACTTATTTTGTGTTTATATATTTATGTCTATTTTAATTCTTTATTGTTGCTTGTTTATAAAATGTTGGTTCATACACTATATTCAACAGTTTTTTTATCTGAAAAATGTTGTTGTCATTCAATAAAGGTGTTTTTCTATTTTTATTAAAAATATTAAACCTAACATTATAAAGCTATTTGGAAAGAGATGTTCCTTAGGAAATTTAGAACAATGATATGTGTGATGGATTGAGGGTTTTAACCCCTTTGGTTAAAGAACCAACTTGAAATCCTAAAGAAGGGAGGTTTTCCAAAGCCTTCATAAGGTGTCTTGCCATTGTTTCCTCACTAGGAACAATCTGAGGAACAACAAAACCTTTGAAATTGAATATTAGTTTGCATAGATTCATACTTACAATGGTTTTAACATAGGTTTTTTATTGGAATTTTATCCCATTGAAGAACACCAATATTGATGCACAACAACCAAAACATGTTCTAACTTTTGTTCTAAGTTATAATGTTACATGTTGTCAAATAAATAATATTTTTCTCATTGAGATTTTTGTAGTTATATATTGTATTAATTGTGGTTTTTGGCTCAAATGTAGGGGAAATTCAAATAAAGTGGTAGTTGGTTAATTATAAATATGTATCATTTAATATCAAAAGAGATATAATTTCTCCAATATCTCCTCTTCCTTTTGTAGTAATTATATATTTTATTTATATGTAAACATTCTAGTTAAATTCTTCTACTTTTGGTGCAGGTGAATTACTCACTTTTGGATAATTTTCCATTGAATTCCTTTTAGGGCCTTAATTTTGGATCAATTTCAGTTGTGCAATATATTCCACCAATCCAACATGTAAGAAAAAACCCCAAACCTTATGAAAAGAAAGAGCATATGGATAGTAATTGTTGGTTTAAGGGGGATTGACCCAGTTTTAGAGTGTATTGCGCACCAACAAAACCCTCAACCACTGTCCCTTTCGGAAATGACCTGCAAGCAGATCGCAGCCTCACCCGAAGCGGTTATGGGAGGTTGTCGAACAAGGTTTATGCAGCCGGAGGGATATTCGCATTGTGGCGCCTGTGTGTTCACTTATGTCTTATATCTATCTACAACTTCACATACATGAATAACTTCACATTGATGATTAACTTTACAGATTGGTACTTAACACATAAACATAACAGAGAATTGTATAACATGTATTCTTCTGCATAATTCAATAAAATCATGCATATGATTTTTATAACAATAGATAATGAAAACAGAAAGATGCATACTACTTCACCAAAACTTCCTCTTTCTTAATAAATACCTTCAATACATACACTTCTCTAACCTGCACACCCAACTGTAGGTGGTCTATGCACTCAATTGCAAACTCTTCCAAGGTGTCCATGCACTCAGCTATGGAGCCTTCCCAAAAATACAGACCTGGGACATAAAATATGATCAATCTATGAATTTTATCTCTTCTTACCTATCAACAAAGTATTGCACTTCCTTCTATAGGTTTCCTTACTACAAGACCATGGTCCACATACCATGGATCTGACAAAATAATGGACTAATACCTGATACCTGTTACAAAATAAGGGACTTCTACACCCAAAGCTCCTAGACCTTGCGCGATGAATAGAACTTTGCCAAATCCGTGTGCTCTGCTCCTCAAAATGTGGAGTCTTTGACCAAAACTTGGACCAAGTTGGGTTGCACCCAAAATGCCCCCAACACTCACCCATGACTCATCCTGAGTCACTCCGCTATGGTCCCCTTGATTTTTGCTACAATTCCATTATAGACTACATCGTACTACTTGACTGTCTCTACCATTTGTTTTTCCTCTCACGTGCCTCCTCCAACAAGTCCTATATGGTTGGTCGAAAAGCCTTCCACAGTATTTATGTCTCCCTTTTCTTCAACTCTTTGGTTCATCCACTACCTGAGAAAGTTGGAGGGTGTCATCTTTCCATGGCCGAGTCCTCTCATGAAAAAATTGTTCCTTCCTCTGAAGATCATCGATGTACTTTTGGAGGTTCTTTCCTTCGGTAATACTAGCCAATGTGTCAAAGATGCCTCTTAATGCTGCTTTTAAGTCTTTATGCATCTTCTCATGCACTTTTGGTGGCGTGGTTGGCTGCAGCCTTATTTTCATCTCTGATATTTGCGCTTCATACTCGAATTTCATCCTTTCCAGTGTATTCTTTGATTCCTTGATCGCGAGGGCGAGCTCCGCAACCTTTTCTACTGGTGGTTCCTCCTCACAGACCTTCACGTCTAGGACTGTGCTACAAGTATCTTCGATGGATTTTTCTAACTGATGTCATTGCTGACATGAATCATATTTTTTCTTAGCCACATGCTTCATCTCCTTCTTTACCGCAACTTTATCCTTTTCCACCTGCATAATCAACACCGAGGTTTGATGTTTCTGCTCCTACAACTCGATTGTTAAACTTTCATGGAATTCATGCAACACCTGAATGGGTAGCGTGGAAATATTCATGTTGACAGTATTCTATGATTTGGCTCATTCTTTGTCCTCTGGTGTGTCGAACTGTAGTGCCCCATCTAGCACCTGTGAAATTCCAACACTGGGTTGAGTCTCTATTCTTCACTCTACCTGCATTGGCTGAGTTATTTTTTTTGGTTATTTTTTTGTTAGTGGACACATCTTCAGCTCCATGATGCCCTGTTGTAATTAATCCAAGATCACTCTATAGCTATCATCAATTCTGTCCTAGTTATTCGTTGTGATCTCGTGGACCTTTTCTCTGATTTCGTCAATGTCCGCATCGGTGAGGACAATAAGTACTGCACCCTTGGACTTATTTGCTTTCTGCTTTTTCCTCTTGCCTGCCACAGTTGTTGGTACTCTCCTTTTGACAATAAAAGGTGACTCCTATGATACTCCTACAACACATAGGAGTTCCTCATGCTCCTGCTCTATTTCCTCTGTTTCTATCTATGCAGCCTTTCCACTTATACCTGTATCTTGTGGGGTACCCTTCTTTGTTCCAACTACTCCACTAGGTGGAGTCATCCATTATTCTAGCCACCATTGTACTACTTTTTAGCACCTAAATCCGCCTTAGGCTGAAGGAAGGTAAAATTCAGGGTAACCACAAACCACGCTCAGTCTGGTAGCTAGCCCTACCAGAATAGGAGAGGGCTCTCTCCGAGTCACACTCAGTGAATAGATGAACGAAAAGGACTGAGATGACTTTCAAACGAACTATTTATCTTAGGATAGTAAGTGGAAATGAAAATAATGAGGTTGATTTTGTCAATGACTGTGTTTCTGGGGGTTTATGGGACCACTGGACTTCAATGAAACAGAGAACTTAACATGAAGGCACAGATTATTTTCGTGAAGCAAGGTAGGTTGAAAAGCCAAGCAATTTAAGTTTTTAAAATATGGCAGAATGGAAAGATTGATTAAGAAGGTGAAAAGGCATGGGCGACATGAATCCTTTTCAACAGAAGAATGAACACTGTACATGAAATTTTCCCACAGGTAGAGCAATAGAATTGAATTCTACTTGATCTCACTCGAAAAATTTCACCAAAAATGGATACGAAATGAAACTATGGAACATAACAAAGAAATGGAGAGATTGATTAAGAAGGTGAAAATGGCATGGACAACATGAATCCTTTTCAACAGAAGAATGAAACACTGCACATGAAATTTTCACACAGCTAGAGCAATGGAATTCAATTCTACCCGATCTCACTCGAAAAATTTCACCAGAAATGAATATGAAATGAACTATGAAACATAACAAGATACATATGAAACATAAGAGACACATTTGCTACACTCACAACCACATGAATCTCATGAATTAGAGCTACTGCCTTTTATTAATTCTCTATAGAAATATACAATGCATAAACAAAGTTTCTTTCCCACAGTCTCCCAGAAGTTACATGCCAACCCACCAACTTGCATTGCAAATGGTTTGCATACAATATATAGAATGTGCTATGAAGAGATAGAACGACCAAGGGTCACAAAATTAAGGTGGAGAGACAACCATCAGCTACAGGTGTAACACCACAAACATGACAAATGGCTTGGTAACCCTTTTCCTTCCTTTGCCACTTGTATAACTGACCATATGGAGTGAAGATATTTATAAAACCGTCGCACTCCTCCTCCTGTGCATCACGCTCTTTTCCATGTGACTTTTGGAGGCCTTCCTGATGTCCAAATTGAGCGCAGGATAGATTTTTAGAAATCATGTCCTGTCTAATTTCCAACCCCACTGGAATGGTTTGATGTTGAGTTCATTTTCCCTATCAAAAATCAAATCGGTCAAGACTGGTCAAACTATGCCAAATGAGGCTGCCTCACGGCAGAGTGCTGTTGCGGGCAACTTTTGAATGTCTTTCTCAACCCCAAATTGAGCTCAGGATAGCTCATTGGAAATCTATTTGTGTCTAATTTCCAATCCAACTAGAATTTTTCTATTTGGAGTTCATTTTCTCTGTCAAAAATGAAATCTCCCAAGACTGGTTGAATTGTGCCAAATGAGGTTGTCTAAAGGCAGAGTGTTGTTACAGTCAACTTTTGAATGCCTTCCTCAACTCCAAATTGAGCTCATGATAGCTCATTGGAAATATACTTGTCTCTAGTTATCGTTTGTATCATCAACTAAGTCACGTGGCCAAACGATCTTGGAGAAAACTTGATTTTCCCAAGGTCGCTTCAGAGGTGCATCAATTCTCCCGAGACAATTGTATTTTTGACATTTCTTCATAACCATGACACCTGTGTAAAACGTGAAGGATATTTTTCTTTCTTGGTCTGTTTTGGACAAAAACCTCTTTCGGTTTTTCCAAATTCATCTTCCATTGCTCAGAAACATCATTTGAGTGAAACATATCCCGATGTGTGGGACAAGGGATTTGTCGGAATGAAGCGAAATGAAGGGGATAGGGAGCTTCTAAATTCTTGAGGAAGTTTTGGGGAGTATGGAGGGATATTAGGAAGTAGGTAAAAGTGGAATCTCAGAAATTGAGTGAGGGAAAGGGGTCCAAAAAGGCAAAGTACAGGCCAAACCATAGAAAATTGCCAAGTTGTAGCAAGGAACTAGGGTTTGTATGAAAATGAGGAATTTGGGGGATCTCAGTGATGGGAAGTGTCTGATAAGATATTTTATGGATAGGGGAAGGTGTATGAACATCAGGATACAAGTTTTTCCCATGATTTAACCATCCAAGAGAAATTAGCTTCAAAACCCTAGGAGAGGGAAATGAACCTTGCCTAGGCACAACTGAAACATGAACAAGGTGTGAAATGACCCAATGGAACTTGACATGATGATGAAAACCCTTTAAATGATGGTAGAATTAGCTGAATAGTGACATAGAATGTCATTTGGACAACTTTGACAAGGGTAAAATCAAACCCCAGACCTAATGCCTAGTGACCAAATTTTACTTGAAGACTCACTAAAATGATAAATTTGACCTTGACACCTTAAAATCACTTGTGTAAGAGCATGTTTGATCACTGGAAGAAGGCTGAAAAGAATAACTCTAACATTGGCTCCAATGGGGGATGGTAGCTCCTTGGAGGTGCCAAGAACAACAGATCTCTGGAAGAGCTAGACAGTGCCTTTTGTCCATTGGGCATGGAGTCCATTATTCCGAAACACCTGGATCAATTATGATGAAACTTGACTCAAACTGACTCATCAACTAACATGACCTAAAGAAACTTGACTGAACTTAAACTTAAAGGCTGGTGGTATTAATGACACTTTATTTTTTAACAAGACTCTATCATCATAAACTATATCAAACTGCCAATGTAACCAATCAAGAAGATGGCTTCTTGACTGATTCTTCCAATCAGATCTTCTAGTCAATAATTGATGTTGGTAATTGGGCATCCAAAAACATAATTGGCCATGATTTCCTTCATCACTGAAACTGCAATAATAACCTGCACTGCTGCCCGCAACAAATCTGCCATTAGATCATGAAAAACATGAAGATTCTCCTCTTTCTGAAGAAACAAGATGTCCTTTTCTTTTGATTCTGATCTTCCTTCATAATGTAATTTAGAAAAAGTATGTTCCTGGTCCTCAAAAAATTCTGAACAAGCAGATGAGCAGATTTCTTCTTGGAAAAACATTTCAAGGCATGAGACATATGAAGAAGAATCTGAATGGCAATTTTGATTGCTCTGGTCTTCTACAATCTGAATATATTTTTGATCATTTTGACATGATATGACAGCCATATTCTCATTACATTCATCACATTCATCAATCATGAGAAAAGCAACTTCGGATGATTCTTGAAACCCAACACTAACATTTTTATCATCTACCATAGATTCATCCAAAGAAAGCTTTTCACTTACTTGAACAAAGTTCTCATCTCGCTGTCCATGAGCTGATTGGATTACCTCTTCATGAAGGCTTTGTTCTAATGACATGAGAACATTTGGACCCAAAACTTTGTCTTCTTCCATGGACAAATCTAAAACGACACTTTTTCTTTCATCACTTTCAGCCATATGGAATTCTTCAACTTGCTGATCTATTAAGATGTTCACCGGACTATCATCCTTTTCAAAAGAGGAAGAAGTTTCACCAACACTTTCTTGACCATGTGTGGACTGCAAATCTGCTTTATCTTGAGCTGGAACATGACCTTGCAAGAGCTGATCTATCTCTTCTTCAGACAAAGGAGATAAGACTCTTTGTTTCCTTTCGCTCAAACAATGATTGTCTTCAATATTTTCAAGCGAAGGAGTATATAAATTTTCATCATGCTGCTGATCCATCTCATGTAATTCATGTTGACTGTCAAGATGCAAAATTCATTCATTTTCTACCGTACTACAATCTTGGTCATGCTGCAAATTTTCATGATCATCTTTATGCTGCTGAAAGAGAATTTCACACAGGGCTTCCATGATCCAATGATCCATAAAATTATCCTCCCCATAATATTTTTCAAGGCTCTCAATAAAACCATAAGCATGCTTGCCACAATCATGAACTATATTCAATGATGGATAAGAGGCTTTATATCTTTCAATGAACAAGTCATGAAAATCCTTTAGACTGTAAATACAAGCAATGGGAAAATTTTCATACCAAGATTGGGCTTTACCTTCTAGAGTGGCCATTGTTGGCTGCTCGAATTGTTTATTAATTAAACAGTCGAGTACCACATTAAATTGTCAACCCAGGAAAGTCCTTTTGTTTCAAAGGTGACCTCGTACTGTATGCACTCAATTCTAAAGCATTAAAGGCTGTAGTATAAACAAATCTACTTTCTATCAAATCCTTACTCCGTGTTACAGCAGCTATGATCTATTGCAGAAATAAAATGAAAGCAATTAACTAATGGTAACAAATCTGCAAAAAGAAATGATGGCTATTTTGTAACAGAGGACCAGGACCCTGTCCTCAGAATAAGGATGTTCAGCACCTGCCTCTATAACCAATTTGCCAATACACACTGAAAATCCTAATCACCGGTGACACACTCTTTCACAGCGCCAATCGATTAAGAAAATAGAGTATCAGCAAAAAGGAAATATCGAAAGCAAGGCTAGAAATACACAGAAATCACACACACACACTTAACAAAAAAGAAATGGGTGAATCTTGTGAAGAAGGTGGGCCCTGTCCCTCTCACAAGATTCCCCGGAACACAGATGCTAAGTTGAAATGCTCAGAACAATGCTTTATTCATCTGCCAAAATGTCCAACTACAATTCAGACTTACTCTGCACTACAATACTTCTGTTACGACTAGCTACTTCTCAACTGTAGATGTCTCCTCTTTATAGAGGAGACATCTATTACAATAGATTGTCATTATTCATTCAGTTTGACCCTTTTGTACAAAAATAGGAAATCGATTCCTGTTACAGCATGCTGTTACGACAGTGTGTAACTTTTTCATCCTTCGTTAGGCGAATCCTTATGCTGTTGCAAAACGGGTATACCTCGTCCATCTCCTTGAGATCTTTGTACTATCCTTGGCTATTTCGTCATTGTTGTCGATTTGGTAAATCTCAACTGTTCCTGGTGTTCCAGCATCTGCGACTATATTTTGCTGATCATGTTGAGTCAGCATCTGCCAAATATAGTTCTACCAGCTTCAGACGGTTACTGCCCCGCTAGAAAATTGTTGTTTCACCCATTGCAAAATGATGTTTTACCCGCTTTAGTCAGTTGTTGTTTCTGGTGTTGCAGCAACTGCATAGTTGTTGTTTCTGGTGTTGCAGCAACTGTGAATTATAATTCTGCGGACTTTGAATAGTTTCAACAATTGTCAACGACTTAGTCAACTTCCAAAGATTAATTATAAAGATAACATGAATATGTGTTGAATGATTAAACATATAGCAATGAGGAGAGTTACTTCATACCTTGGAATAATGAGGTCAAAATGTTATCAAGGGTTTCAACTTATAGGCTAAAGAGGGTAACATCATGACAAAATATAAGGTCAAAAGTAGACAATATGGAGTCCTAACATCCCCCCCAACTGAAAGGGTTGCATGTCCTCATGCAACGTTTACTCTGAATCTGAGTCGGAATACCGGGATGAACAGTGTAAGTTGCTGATACAGTAGCTAAAGAAAGTGTTATCAGACCTGCTTCTGAATCCATAGACACTCTGTAATTGCTGCCATACTGCCACCTCCTCCTTTTTGGTCAGTTTGTAATGAGCCTTATATTGCTGACCAGGTAATCACAAGAGAGGGAAATGAAAATGGTAACCAATCCACCTTTCAGCACATTGTTCCATACATTTGACATAATAAGGTATGCATGAAATTGCTACCTGAAGATTGAGGGGATTGTAAGGATGATATTCCTGTCTCTCTTTCGGACAATGTTCCCAAAATAAACTGTTTGCTTTGATGGCCAGAGCCCCTTTTGTTTTTACATAATGTTGGCAGTCCTGCAAGACTGCTGCCTGTAGTTTCCTCATGTGATCAACCATCTCTGGATTACTCAGATTTTTTTGATGCTGTGCAATGAAGGTGGCTGCATTCTGTGGTTCATTTCGAATCCAGAGAAGGCAGTTCTGCTCATTATGCGTTGCTGACATATAGGCATTTTTCCAAGTAAGTTGATTGGCTAGAAAAGAGATGAAGGCTCTTATTTGGATATCACCAACAATAGGGAGTATATTCATCACTCTATCTTCAGGCATGGCCTCATTGTGAAGATAAAGTTCACAGAGCAAGTTTTGATCATTATTTGGTGCTTCTCTGAATGTTTCAATAAATTGATCAGGTGTATCAACTTGGTAGGGTCTTCCATCTCTGATTGCCTTTATTTGGAAGAATGCCAACCGTTCTCTCAAGAATACTGCATAATTGAAAGAGGGTTTTCTTGTAGCCAGTACCCTTTGGATCAGATCGAAGACGTAGGACAGCCTAGCTTTTACTTCCTTATTTTCTTTATGTTGAGCTCGAGACTGTTCAAGTGCATCCCAATTTCTGTATGCATAGCTGAACCAGATTGACTTTTGCTGTTGGAATGCCTTCCCTTGTGAAAGCTCATATTCTGTTCTCCATGTGTCCTTTAGTTGTTGAAAACTAGAGGTCTTAGTGTGAGCATCGCTGACACAGGGAGGTTCAGTCTGTGCATAGGCATCAAAAAAAGATTTTTGTTCTGTAGTAGTCTGGGTGGCCCGCGGTGGTTCTATGTCTTCCTCCACAATTCTTGAAAAACCTGTTGGTTCTTGTGTGACAACAGGTTGCTTTGTTTCTTCTTTTACAATTCTTAGAGAACCTGCTGGTTCTTGTGTAACAACAGGTTGTTGTATTTCTTCTTCTGCAACTCCTGCCGGTTCTTGTGTAATAGCAGGTTGTTCTGTTTCTCCTGCTGGTTCTTGTGTAATAGTAGGTTGTTCTGTTTCTCTTGCTGGTTCTTGTGTAACAACAGGTTGTTCTGTTTCTCCTGCTGCTTCTTGTGTAATAGCAGGTTGTTCTGTTTTGATTACAGCAGCAGAGGGCTGTGGATTAGCTTCGGTCATTGGAACCTGGACTATCTTATATCCTGCTCGAGTGTACAGCTCGCCACACTCACTGCACATATACTCATTGTATTGACTCTTTTCTGTTACAGACGCTACTCGTGCTAAGATGTGGAGATTATATTCATTCTGATAGGCTTCTTTAACCATTATTATCTCTTGTTGATAATCTTTAATTTGAGATTTTAGAAACTCAATTTCTTCCTGCAGAGAGGCTATGGTAGGCAGAGCTTGTGTATCTGCAGGTTCTAATGGAGGAAGGGGTTGTTGTTCCGCATCCACTTGGTCATTTGCATCCCCAACAGGTGGTTCTTGTGTGTCACCTGTTGGGTCAGTGGCTGGTTCTTGTGTAACAACCACTTGCCCAATATCACCTTGGGTGTCTACTTTAGATTTTTCGGCAGCTGGTTCTTGTGTAACAGCTGCCTCAGAAAATAATGTCACAAAACTGTCAACGCTCTGCATCTCAGCCCCAGAGGGTGAGGAAAGGGAATGCTTAGGGATGGTTGGAATGCGGGGTGTTAGGGTGATGGGTGGAGAACTGGGGATAACAGGGCTGGTGGGTTTAATTGCTACAGTCGACCGTGTTCGTTGCCTCTGTAAAGAGGTAGGAAAATCAGTAATTTTTCTTTTTCGGCCACTTTCCTTCAGACTGGGGGGACTATCGGGAATAGCAGCTGCTTTGACCGAAGCCCTGGTTCTTCTCCTTTTTGGTGGAGTTTCAGTTTTCTGCTGCTTTTTTCTTTTAAGAAAAATGATGGGGGTGTTATCATCGGAGTCATCAGTGGAGATATCAAGCATGGGGGTAGATGGTTGAGCTTCATTGCGGGATGGGGTCCTTTGCAGGGGTGTTTCTGCTGCTAATTGCTGGGGAATTTCCTGGGGTATTTGCTCTGGTTGTTGGGGAATTTCCTGGGGTATTTGCTCTGGTTGTTGGGGAACTTCCTGGGGTATTTGCTCTTCCTGTTGAGGATATTCTTCTATTTGCTGGGGAGGATTAATGACGAGGGGTGGATGATTTAGAGCAAAGCCTCTATTTATTAAGAGTTGGGCTAAACGGTGGTGTTTCAGGGAAAGGGGCGGATGCTTTGCTTTTCCAGTATAACGTGACATATTTTTCAGACAACCCAATAGATAATAAGGCATGTTTATCAATTGATGATGCCTCAAATGATTTAACAAAACGAAGTCGTGTTGGTAAATTACGTGGTAACGACCTTCGCAAGTTAAATACTGCTTGACAAACTCCGCGACCTTTGGCCATGGTGGAGGCAGTGACTGAAGTGAGACCCCTCTGCCTTTGGCTTCGACGTGCTCGCCTAGTAGGAAAAATCCTTGCTGCACATTCAGAATCACATGTTTCCTACTAAACCAGGGTGTACCGTTGGTCGGTAACCCGAAAACTTGGGCTACATCTTCCTCTGTTACTGGGATATGTACTCCCTAGACCATAGAAAATCCTTCTCTTAAGTTGCATGCAAACTCCAACACTTGCTGTGTGTTGAAATCCAGGAGTCTTCTAAAGTAGTCTACCCATCCTGCTTGCAGGAAAATTTGGTAAACCTCGGGGTAGAGTTCCAGTAGCACTGTTGTGCCAGGTTCATATGTGATCAGATTTCCCCCCATAGCTGTTGATCCGGCGAAAATACACAATGCAGAGCCTAGTTACCGAATTTGAGACAGAGCAAACCGTTACAAATGAGGATATGCCACGACGAGGTGAGTTTTAGATATTACCGCGAGGAGTAAGGGTGGCGACGATTGACGTGTTATGGAATAATTACGATATTTTGGTAATCCCCCCAAATCTACGGCTGAATGATCTGATTGGCAGTATAATGATTTCGGCAGTCGTATCACATCTCCACATTAACTATAATTTAATATTTACACTTAAACACGCGTACCTTTACTTTTACCTTTAGTCGCACGCAAAAAGTCTTATCTTGTCTTTTGCTAGATTAATCATAATTTCAACGGATTTACAATCGTGAAAATACAAGCAATCTGACAGGAAGTAGTAGTGATGGAGTGTAATTATTAGAGTGCATGGCTGGTCCCTGAAGCATAGTATGTTTCATCAGAATGATAATTCATTAAGTACTGAAACTGGTATTACAGTATTGAAAAGTAATGTTGCCGGAACATGAGCTCGTGCTGCAGCTGGGGGAAGTGGTGTTGCGGCAACGGGAAGTGGTATTGCGGCGACAGAGAAATGGTATCGTATTGACGAAGGTAGTGTTGGAGCAACGAAAAGTGGTGTCACAACGACGGAGAGTGGTGTTGGAGCAACGGAAAGTGGTGTCACAATGATGGAGAGTGGTGTTGCAGCAACGGAAAGTGGTGTTGCAGCAACGGGAGGTGGTGTTGCAGCAACAGGAAGTGGTGTTGCAGCAACGGGAAATGGTGTTGCAGCAACAGGAAATGGTGAAAAACTTGATTTATGGTCTGAAAAACGTTCCAAGCTACAAAATGACTCTTTTAGAATTTTTATTCTCAGCCATCCTCCGAAAGTAAGATCTGCAAAACAATTAATTGTAACATGGCAACCCTTGGAAGGGATTATTAGTTAAGAAATCTAATCTAAAAATAAATAAATGAACAAAAATTTAAGTGCCTTGAGGGGCAGCAGGTTCCCCCAAAAAAACATAATGTAATTCTGCCATGCGGGTAGCTTTAAAATCCTCTTTAGAAACAGGTCGTTGATACGGATGGAGTTGGTACCCATTCACTAATAACGGTGTTCTATTATCATCAATCGTTAAGAGTCTAACTGTTCCGTTTGGAAAAACAACATCTATTTCATAAGGTCCTAGCCACCTTGTTCTTAATTTACCTTGGAAATTCTCGAAACGGGAGTCATACAGTAAAGCCCAGTTACCTTTCTAGAACTGCTTCTGCTTAATAGTTTTGTCATGCCAT
>APFE031173047.1:0-18096 GCA_000404065.3 Pinus taeda
TTCAGACTGTAAGAAAGTCCTCATTTTTATTTCCCATATATCAAAGTCCCCATCGAACCTTGGAGCCTCAAATAAATGCTTTCAAATAGATTGCCTTCTATTTTAACAGAGGAGGGAGACACAACCTTAGGGGATTTTGACACTTTCTTCTTTGACCTTGCCATTCTTAACTATTTTTAAAATCCCTGACTGTGTTTTTAAAATGACTCACTGTTTCTTCAACAGCAACTCAAAAACATGAGGAATCCCTGAATCCCTTTGGCTAAAACTTCACACAGCTGAAGAAGCTTTACTGCTGCTGCAACAAGGGTCTTTCCTTCAGCTTCTTTGACACTTCAAAGAGCATGAACCTGCTCTGTCACCATCAAAGAGCCTGGACTAGCTCTGATACCATTGTTGGGGATTTTTCTGGTAAAATCCCAAAAACAACAGAAACATAAATTGCACACACAGAGACAATGCTCTGTTTTGCCACAGGATCTTTAACACAGCGGAAACTTTAAAATTATTTATGAGAACAGAGTATTACACACTCATTAAACTTTGTATTCATTAAAATAAAATACCTGATACAAAATTTCATCCTCTTTCACTCAGAGGGATTCACCAAAAGAAATTCACTAACAAAAACAAATTACTCTGTCTCCTCTTGAGATGTTACACTAGTGTGTGTAAAAATCTCATTTACCTTTACTGCTGTAAAAACAGAATTTTACATTTACCATTGTAGAAATAAAAATCAACACACTGCTGTGTGGAAATTACGCATTCACCAAAAAAACTTACATTACCCTTTTCACCGCTGTGTGAAACAATTCATGGTTTTCAATGATACATGCTTCCCCTGGTTTTCTTCATTCCCCTCTTCACTTCATCGCTCCTGCACTGCTGTGCATTTCCATTTCACAATTGCTCTCTTCTAAAACAAATGAAAACATTACATTTATATATGACAACCAGAAAATTTACATCATTTTCACTTGCCATGCTGCCGTAAAAAGAATTAAATGATTTTACTCGCTTTTATCCATGCCCATACTCCCGGTGGAACAAAATTAAAAACTTCACCAAAGAACTTACCATCCACAGTAAATTGCATTTACTGTTTTACTGAGATAAACAGCGGTAGGAAAGCTTTCACTTCACGTCAAAATTAATTTCTAGACCATTATTTCAACATTATACAATATGCTTTTGGAACTCTATCAGGTCCAAGCTTTATCGCATGGCACACACATATGCCAAAAGTTGTGCACCCATGGTTTCCCCGATTTGGAAATCCCGATCACTACATGGCCCGATGATCACTACATGGCCCGATACCACCGATTATATATATTATAATATATGACTGAAATTCATATAAACATGAAACAACCCACTGGCCGACCCGAAATAATATTTAGCAAAGTGTTGAATACCAATCGGGTCCAGGATATCGGGTCATAACATATCTCATGAAAAAAGAACTGCCCACTTGGTTTTCCCAATAGCGAAAATACTATGGACCCGATAATTTATCAAAAGGGATTAATTCCATCATCGGGTCCGGCTCATCGGCAATATCTCATTTATGAAAGGTCATGCTCCACTTGAAAATACCGATAGCAATATCGGCAGTTCGCACATCGCTTAGTCGTCCATCGCTGAATCACTGGGTTGGTGCACTCTTTTGCCGATGCGCAGTTGGAATTAATTTTTCAACAATATGCCTCATATCTATGCAGATAATGAGAGACCCCCTTACTGTTTGCACTGGTATCACATATGATCGAGAAAGTATGGAGAAAGGGGTATATTCTTGCGGCAAGAACACATGCCCTGCAACAATGCAAGTAATGTCCAACTTTGATATGATTCCCAACCACACCCTCCGTCGCCTCATTCAGGGGTGGTGTCTCGTCAACACTTCGAATGGTGTCCAGCGAATCCCCACGACCAAGCCTTCAGTCGACGCGAATCAAGTCAATGAATTGCTTCGAAATTTTGAATCTTGCGCGCCTTTTCAAGTGGTTAATGGCTTGAAGAAACTCAGATCTCTGGCTGCTCAGAGCGAGGCAAACAGAAGGTGTATTTGCTGCTTGTGGCGCGGCGTCTGCACTGATTTCAGTCATGGAAACCAATACTGTGGAAATGGAAAGCGGGGGCTACGATTGTGCCATGGCTTGCGAGGAGGCCTTGGGGATTCTGCAATCTCTTCCCATGACAGACGAGACTGCAGATTGCCTTACTATGTCCAAAACCCTGAAATCCATTTCATGGATTCTCAAGAGAGGCAGCTGCAATGCCAGACTCCATTCGGTCATGTTACTGAAGACGCTTTCTAGCAGTGGGCAGAACAGGCTGCAACAACTCCTTGCGAATGCGGACGAAGATCTGATTGCAGGACTTCTTCAACTTGTGACAGAGGAGGTCTGCCCTCAAGCAACTGCTTCGTCTCTGGATGTTTTGATGGCCATCTGTTCTCCCGCAAGAAAGCACAAAATCAAGGCCATAGAGGCCGGAGCCATTTATGTGTTAATTGAATCACTTCCCGAATCGCGCGGATTACTTTGCGAGAAGTTGCTGTGTCTTCTGGACATTTTGTGTGAATGTGCAGAAGGAAGAGCCACAACAATCGATCACGCCATGGGCATAGCTTCCATCTGCAAGAAAATATTCAGAGTCTCACATGCTGCAACCGAGAAAGCAGTTCGAATACTGTGGTCGCTCTGCAAGTTCTCTCCAACTCCTCACCTTCTTAATGAAATGGAGCAGATTGGTGCCGTCTACAAATTGTGCATGCTTCTGCCGCTCGAATGCACACCAAAAACGAAACATAAGGCAAAGGAAATTCTCAGGGAGAACGGTAAGTATTGGAGGAACTCCCTTTGCGTTCCATCCCATCTGTTCACACTCTATGGAGAACAATGAGCAATATTGTGTATTGGCAGTTTGGGCGGCGTTAATCTGAAATTTTTGTATAAATTCTCAGCGATTAGTTGATGAGAAGCAGTCATCCTATATCTGAGCGCAAGTACATTCCAGGTGTATTCTCGAAATATTCATTCTTATGTCTAAGACGTCCCATTTTGATCTCTTCTAAACAATTCAATTCAGCGACTCCCATTTATCTCTTGTTTGTTTATTGTGATGTAATAAAAAAGGATCTGGAAAACTTTTCCATCATTTCGTTTATATGTTATTCAATGGTTTTTTCGAAGCAATAATTTGATGAGATCTCTTGTTTCCTTCTCTTTCTTTCTTTTTTTCTCTATGGGAGGCTATTAGGGTTGGAGGTTATTAGGTATGGGAGGCTATTAGGGTTGGAGGTTATTAGGTTTGGTGATGACAATATTATAAAGTTCAAACAATTTGAGTCCCAGCTCATTATATCCTGACTTCCTGACTTTGTTGGGCCCATGCAAAAAATATATCACAAGATTTTAAAAAAAAAAAAAAAAAAAAAAAATCCAGCCATCTTTGAACTTTGAAACCTGCAAAATTCACAGAAAAAAACGCTGGTTTTTTTTTGGTTTTTTTGGTATTTTTTAGTATTACACTTTTTTATTCCAGTTTTAACCTATATTCAGAATTGTAATTATAGTTTCAGTGTGGTTTTATTACTGGAATTATTTAAAGCCACGCCGTGCATGTGGGGAGCTCTTCTAATTACAATTTGATGGAATCGTTTACAGCCATGCAGTGCATGTGGGGAGCTCTTGTAAATACAATTCGATTGATTGTTTATTTGATATCACATTATCAACCCTCAGGATCTGAGAAATAGCTCTTCCAATTTTAATTCAATTAATGATTTGACTATGCTTTTGATACCACTCTTCTTCTTTTTTTCTGGAGCTACGCTGAGCCTGGGCTGGTACGATCTTCCCACCAGTAGGTCAACCTTGAACCCAATTTGGATTAGTTTTTCCTAATGGGATAGGAGAAGGATCTGCTCGCTACTGGGTTTCCTGGGTTTATTGGGATGGAAGAAAGATCTGCTTACTACTGGTTTATTGGGATGGAAGATGGATCTGTTCACTATTAAATTTATTGGGATGGAAAAAAGATCTGCTCACTGCTGGGTTTATTTGGATTTATTGGGATGGAAAAAAGATCTGCTCACTGCTGGCTTTATTTGGATTTATTGGGATGGAAAAAAGATCTGCTCATTGCTGGGTTTATTTGGATTTCTTGGGATGGAAAAAAGGTCTTCTCACTGCTGGGTTTATTTGGATTTTTTTAAATAATTTAATCCTGCAAAATTCTTATTCTCCATACTTACTAAGTTTATTTGGATTTTTTTAGATAATTTAATCCTGCAAAATTCTTATTATCCATACTTACTAAGTTTATTTGGATTTTTTTAAATAGTTTAATTCCATACCATTCTTATAAAATACTTTTTTATTAGATTTAAACCAATAATTTAATACAGACTAAACTCCATCCAAACAAATTAATCTATACCTCACTAATATACTTTTGATATCATATTATCATCACTAATTTTAGGAACAAATTTTCTTAAATATTATTTCATCCCTTCATCGCAAATGAGTTTATTTACCTAGCCAATTAATACAGATTAATTTATTTTTAAAATAAATATAAACTTACGTAGCGAAACAATACAAAGTACTTGGTGAGCCCAGTAGTTAACTTTCCCTTACCATAAGCAAGCTTGTAGTTGAGTCTTTGGTCAGCCGATCAAGGTGATAAAAGGCTGAGTTATTTCCTTTCGTAATTTTATTTAAAATTCGGTGTACATTGTTACACCAAAGAAAGTGATCACTATGTATTTGGATACGTGGAATTAAATGGTAAATGAAAAGTGTGTGGGGATTAAAAAAATTATATAGTTTTTTAATAATAATAATTTGTTTTTAAGAATATAGTTAAGTTGTTTATTGGATAGTTTAACTGGCAATTATTATATTATAAAGTATTATGTAAATCATGAGATTTAAAATTTAAATTTTTGTAGACGAAGCCAACAAAATAAAAAGATTACAGATAAGTTAGATATTGTTGTATACATGTTATTGATATCAACTATGTTATTGTTATTCAAGGTAGATTAGAGAGCAAAAGAGGGTTACAACCACTATGCGAGTATAGCAAAGCATCAAATAGTCTAGCAAAGTGAATTCGAGAAGCTAAAAACCCAGTAGAATGTGTTTGAACAATAGGAGGCCAAGTAAAGTGGCACAGGCACTAAATGAAACAATAGCAACCAAGATTCATCACCGTCAACAAGATTAACGACTCTGATTAATATCAAGTGCACAACACACGCGGGGGTTAAAACATGCGTGTACACACAATGGATCAAACGGAAAAGAAAACACAAGATCAACGATCCATATGACATTAGGTTCGCAATGTGTACAAAGGTTATGGACAACCATGCACATGATGGATCCAATGGTTGAGATTGCCTAGATCCAATAGCCCATATCCACATCGAGATCACAAATGTGTAGTAATTAATGCAAGGAATGCACTTAATCCAATATGTTGTGGAAGTGGTGTGACGTGGATCCATATGGATGATAGGTGACGAAGATCATGACTTGGCAACAATGGAGGATGACACTTGGCGGGTGTTTTTGGCATATTTGGAAAGTTAATTGGACCAATGGCATGTGGCAAGTTTGTATTTGCTACAGCGGATAATGTGGCAAAGTGGGCCATATCGGGCCACAGGCTATCAAAGTTTGTGAGTAGTTTGTAGATTCCTTCGACATTTGATAAGGTCCAGCTCCAGGTCACAACCCCTGGTCGTAAGGTGCTAAGTGATAGTGCCTAAGAGCTTCATGTCTCGAAACTTTGGTCTCAATACATTGCCATATCGATGTGTGACAATAAAGGAGTAAACCCAATCTATTGATATCTATTAGGGAATAGCCAATGGCCATGGCGCTAGGTCATATGGAGGTAAAGGTGTAGCGCATAAGGGACTTGGCTTCGACATATCAATGAGTTGAAAAGGAACCACAACTAAAAACTCTCGATGTCCAATGTGTTAAGTTGTCAATTATATTGTGTAGTTAGGGTGAGCAATGAGCCCAACCTTAAGAGTTATCGATCTATCAGCTCATCAACAAGTTGGGAAATAATTATAGTGTAATCGCCTGAGTCCAGTGCGTTCAATGTGTTTGGGTAGTGGTCACAGTATGTTGTCATGTAAGGAAAGAATCTAAACTCGTGAGTTAGTGGCATTTTTCCATGGCATAACAGAGAGCACATATGAGGTTCTGGTATGTAAAGTTGTGGTCATGTACATGAGTGAATGCAAACGTAAAAAGTCTACAACATTGGATGATGAGAAAGATATAGTCTACGAAGCAGAAGAGGAAGATGTGGTGTGAGAAAGGAGATTCCTCGCTATTTTGGCAAGTTGTGTAGGATAAGATTCATTCAAAGCACAATTCCATGTGTAAATATTATGGGTTGATACCCATGGTAAAGGTAGGACTCGTGGAAGAGTTCATGTTTTATAAATACATGGTTACACAATTTTTTAAGTTCTCGATATTGTGTAGAAGTAAAAGAAGTGTAACTAAGCTATCAAGACAATTGTGAAAGGTAGAGTGAGAAAAGAGTATGAGTACAATGAAATCTTTGTGAATGTGTAAAAGAAATATTAAGGGTGAAATATGTAGCAAATACATTTTTTGTGACAGTAGAAATTGGAGTGAGTACAGAGGGAGCAAAGAAAGAGCAAAGCTGAGAACACATTACTTGCAACAAATAGGATCCAAATCAAAGATCAAGAGGGGATTCGGGTTCCTTGTGGGTGGGTGCCTACAAAAATTTAGGGATTGGTATCTCCAATGGATTGAAGCCTACAAATTTGAAAGGGGATTAATGTCTCCTACAAGTGGGTGCTTGCAAACCATGTAACTGTAGGTTGGTTCCTAAATCTATCTATAAAAAAAATAAAAATAAAGGTTTCGTGGTTTTCTCTCATATGGGTTTCCACACTAAATCTCTTGTGTTATATGTGTTCATTTGATTATGTGTGGTTTATCATTGTTGGCTAATTTTACAATAGAGGAAATATATAAGTGTTGAAGTGAAAATCTTAAATAGTGTGAATTAATTGAATATTGATTCACCTCCCTCTTAGTATGCAACAATTGGTATCAGAGAAAGGTTTCTTAAGTAACATCCTAACAGTTGGAAGTAATATCCTGGAAGGAAAATGGTCAGTCAAGATGGTTCTACTTCACCTAAACCCCCTTTGTTCAATGGGACAAACTTTACTTTTTGGAAAGTTAGAATGAGAACCTATCTAATGTCTCTCAGTACAAATATTTGGCAGATTGTGGTCGACGGTTACAACTCAAATTCATCCCTTCCAACTGATGAAGTTAGTAAGAAGGCTCCCCTATATAATGTTAAGTCAATAGATGTTATCCTATGTTGCCTTGCAGAATCAAAATTCGTTAAAGCTATGCATTATGATATAGCGAAAGGAATGTGGAATAAGCTTCTAAGTAGTTATGAAGGAGATAACAAGGTGAAGCGTACAAAACTTCAAACACATCGGGTACAATTTGAAAGTATGAGAATGAATGAGGATGAGAACATAGATAGTTGCTTTATCAAAGTAGATGAGGTTGTGAACATTGTTAAAAGGCTTGGCAAGAAGTTTGATGAAGTTGTTGTGGTACAAAAGGCGTTGAGACCTATTCCCTCTAAACTTGATGCGAAGGTCTCTACCATAGAAGAATTACATGATCTAGAAAAATTAACAATGGATGGGATTCATGGGATTCTCACTGCCTATGAAATGAGGACAAAGAGTGCACAACCAGAACTAAAAGAAACAGCCTTCAAAGCTTGAAATCAACCAAAAGTAAATTGAGACCATGATTGCTACAGTCATTATTTAGATGAAATGGAAGTCAATTTTGTGAGGAAGTTGAAAAGAGGCTCCAGGAAATATAAAGGTAAGTTACCATTTAAATGCTTCAATTGTGGTAAAATAGATCATTTTGCAATTAAGTGTCCATATAAAGAAAACAATAAAGAAGAAAAGGGACAAGAAAATAATTTGTCTAGGAGAAATACTAAAGGAAAATATATTAAAAATAAGATTCTTTACTCCAAAGAAGATAACATTTCATTAGAGGATGATGAAGACTGTGAATCTGACCCTGAAGAAAATCAAGGTGAAAAAAATTTTGTGGTTCATGAGAATCTTAATTCGGATCAAGAAAGGATTGATCTAGAAGATGAGGAATGTGAGGTAGATTTAAATATGGAAGAAAAACTTCTATGTGCATCGGATGAGATAAACAGACTAAGAATAAAGAATAAAAAGAAGAATTAATGGCTACAATCCTATGAGTAGAAAGATAGTGTTCTTGATGATGCAACAATTCTCTTGAAAACAAAGCTAGAAGAAGCTAAGAGAATAGAGGATGTCTTGATGAATCATATAAAAGAGAAAGATGAGGATTGTGAAAGACTAGAAGAAAAGGTTATTCCTCTAAGGAAATATTTAGAGAGAAGAAAGGCCCAAATTGATCTGAATGGAAAATGGCATCGACCCATGGTATTCATCCACCCCAGGAATTTACTCATGGTATTGTAAGTGGAATTCACCTATGGTATTGTAAGTGACATCCACCCATGGAATTCATTCACCCATGGTATTGTGACATCTTGCCATGGTATTCATTCACCTAAGGAATTTACCCGTGGTATTGTAATAGAAAAATACTAAGTATCAAGTCGCATTTTGTAAAAAGACAGTTTTGTCTGCCACAATGTAACTTTTACAGTTATTCTCCGTTTTAATTAAAAAAAATCATTGTGGTTTTGTTTATTGGTCATTCTCCTCTTTTTCTTTTGGTATTTTAATTTTTTAGATCTTGGGGGCCTCCCCCCAAGATCTGGATCACAAATGGATCTGATTCCAAAGTTTGCTAAGGGATTTGAAACATTAGATGGAATCCTTAGCAATAAAAGATCTTCAATCATTGAAATGAGAATCAAACTATAACAAACCAAAACTAGAGGATGCCAAAATTTATGCCAATGTACTCAAAGGTCGAACGAATCAGTTTAATCAAGAAAGGAATGAAGTCAAAGGTTAACATAAATATGATCAAACCAACCCCATGAATAAATGTGGAGAAAGTAACTAGCAGAAGCCCGAGCCTCCTCAAGTCTACAAGCAAAGCAAGTCTAGAAGGTCAAACCCTCTGAGGAGATTCTTCACACCAAGGTACCTAGACCTCTTTTATGTCTATTGTTTTTCATGTCATAATTTTGGTCATAAGGCTATAAACTGTAGAGCATATACATATATCAAGAATGTAACTATTAGATCTAGTCAGTTCTTAAAGTCTATATCTAAAAGTACCTATGCGAATAGTGTTGGTAGGAACAATTCATTTTGTACTCTCTTGGATGAAATTGAGTGCTACATATGCAAAAAAATTGGACATAAGGAAAATGAGTGCAAAAACAAAATGATTGGTCCCTATAAACCTGACAAAGAAGAATTCACTAGAGTATGGAGGAAGAAGCCTAAGTATGTAGAAGAGTGTGGATTTTCCCTCTATACACAAAATGAAGGAAACTAGTGGCTCATTGATACTGGTAGTTCAAAGAACACAGCCGGTGATAAAAGCAATTTTATAGACAAAACCAATTTTATATCTCTCAATGAAGACAAAGATGGTACTGTCACTTTTGGTAATAATGCATCAATAAAAATAATGGGAAATGGGATAGTAGTATTGGAAAAGGGAAAGATCATGGCTTAGAATGTGTTATATATAGATTGTCTTAAGTATAATCCTCTACGTGTCATTCAGATGTGTGACCAAGGGCATGAAGTTATATTTAGGTCAAATTGTTATGTAGTAAAGGAGGCAAATACAGGAAAAAGTATAATGAAAGTAGTTAGGACTCGAAGCATTGTCTATGTATTGGAGCGTAGCAAAGAAAGTTGTCATATCAAAAAGGAAGATGAAAGTTGGTTATGACATAAGCGGCTAGGACACTTCAGCTTTGATCATTTAGTAAAAATCAGTAAAAGGGAGTCATTAAGAAAATTTCCCTAAATCTCAAAACAACATAACAACATTTGTAAGTCACGCAAATTCGTGAAGCAAACTAAAGTACAATTCAAATCAAAGAAGCATTCCACGACAAGGCCTCTAGAACTCATTCATACAGATATATGTGGTCCCAATGGAAAATGGTCTCCACGAGGTGAGTGCTATTTCATGCTCTTAATTGATGATTTTACCAGGATGACGTAGATTGGTCTACTTAAAGAAAATTCTGGAGCATTTGAGAAAGTTAAAATATTTAAGGCACAAGTAGAGAATTATATGGAACTGGAGATAAAATGCTTGAGATCAGACCAAGGAGGAGAAATCACCTTAGAGAAATTTTATGATTTTTGTGAAAACATGGGATAAATAGGCAGTTGTCAGTTGTAAGGACCCCACAACAAAATGGTGTTGTTGAAATGATGAACAACCTAGTCCAAGAAATGGCCATGGAAATGTTGGATGAAGTAAAAGTGTCACATAGCATTTGGGGAAAATTTGTCCAAACAATAGTCAATATTCGAAATAAGGCACATTTAAGAGCGAAAAGTAATAAAACTCCTTATGAGTTATGGTATGGAAAACCAACTTTCATAAAGCATTTCAAATTTTTTGTGAGAAAATGTTATATTAAGAAAAACGAAGATAATCTTGGAAATTTTGACTCAAGAGCAAACAAAGGAATATTGCTTGGCTATTCTTCCAAAATCAAGGGATACAAATGTTACAATAAAATTCTATGTAAGATCATTGAATGCATTGATGTAAGGATTTATGAGGTTTGAATACCTAAATAACAATAGCAACCCCAAAATGTTCCAATTAGCTATCAACCCGAAGATGAAGAAAAAGATGAACAGGGAGAGTATGAGGATCATGAAGAAGAAGATGACAAAGCTTATCCACAACTTGCTAAAACGCCATCAAAGTATGTACATAAACATCATCATGACAGTCAAATTTTAGGAAATAAATAAGTAGGAATTCATTAAGAAGAAAGTTTATGGGATCCCCTAGCCATGCCAATTTTTCTTTGTTTTCCATAATAGAATCTAAATAATTTGATCAAGCTAGTCAAGGTCAACATTGGATTAAGGCCATGGATGAGTAAATACTTCAAATTCAAAAGAACCAAACTTAGAAGTTGGTACCAAGACCTAAGGATAAGAATGTGATAGGTACTCAGTGGGTTTTCAATAATAAACTAAATGAGGATGCTCAGATCACCAAGAACAAAGCAAGAATTTTCTGTGAAGATTATGCTCAAGTAGAAGGTGTGGATTTCAAGAATACTTTTGATCTAATTTCCAGACTTGAGGCAATCAAAATGTTCTTGGTTCTTGCATGTTATAAAAATTTCAAAATATATCAAGTGGCAAAGAAGAATTCTATGTTGAAAAACTTGAACGTTTCCAATTGACTAATAAAAAAAATCATGTGCGCGAGCTAAATAATGTGTTGTATGGACTTAAACAAGCTCCCAGAGCATGGTATCATAAACTTGATGAATACCTCCAACAACAAGGGTTCAAACGAGGCACAACCGATAGCAATATTTACATAAAATAAAATGATGATAACTTGTTGATTGTTGTGGTGTATGTCAATGACATCATATTTGGGAGTAATGCTCATAAACAGAGCCAATTATTTCCATTTGTTATGCAAAACGAATTTCAAATGTCCATGCTTGGGTAGCTATCATTTTTCCTTGGAATTTAGGTTCACCAAATAGATAGGAGGATTTAAATCTCTTAAGCTAAGTATCTCAAATAAATTTTAAGGAAATTTGGTATGGAAGACTGTAAACCTGTAAGTACAACCATGGTAACATGTTGTAAAATCAAAAGGGATGATGAATCCCCATAAGTGAATCACCCTATGTATCATCTAATGATTGATAGTCTATTTTATCTCATGCTACAAGACCAAATATCATGCATAGGGGAAATTTTAAGGATAGAAATTTATCTTAAAGTTTAGAAAACTTGGCAAATATTACTAGTCCCTAATATGCAAATTCTAAAATCCTTGGTGATATTTTTGTAAAAATATTCAAATTTCTGATGATTTTATATAGAAACTATAAAACTTTGGCTATTTTAAGGTAAAATGTTTTTATACTGTAAAATTTGGGTGAATCATTTTTTTTTTAAATGGAAATTCACGAATATTTTTTTTATAATGCATGGAAAATTAGCCCACCTATATATATTAGCCCCAAAAAAATTTCCTAATCATGCCAAAAAATGGACTATTAGGATAGTTTCAATCAAACCCCAAGGAAACTCATCTTTAAGCAGACAATAGAATATTTAAATACTTGTAAGGGACACTGGATTTTGGTTTATGGTATTCCAAAGGCCCAAACTTCACATTGAAAGCTTATATTGATGTTGATTGGGTAGGTGGTGTTGATGATAAGAAAAGAACTAGTGGTGGTGCATTCTTCCTTAGGAGTTGTCTTCTATCATGGCTTAACAAGAGACATAGTTCTATTTCTTTATCTACTGTTCAAGCAGAGTACATTGTTGTAGCCTCATGTTGTTCCCAGATTCTATGAATGAACCCATATCTCAAGGATATTCAAGAAGATTGTACTTAACCAGTACCTATACTATGTGATAACACCAATGCCATTAAATTTTCTAAAACTCTAGTCATGCATTCTAGAATGAATCATATTTCAATTGTGTATCACTTTCTCCACGAACAGGTAATGGATTATATCTTTAGATTGGAATAGATATCTACACAGGAGTAAGTTGTAGATATTTTTACCGAGCCTCTTCTTAGAGAACCATTTCAATATCTTAGATAGAGGTTGGGAGTGATCTCTCTCCCATCTCATTAGACATGTATGAATGTGCACTTGCATCTCTTCATCCTATGTCCATCTTTCAATAGTGAGTTGCAACAAAAGAATAATGACCGCAATTCATTTTTCAAGGAGTGCATAGTACAGGAAAAAAGTTGATCCTTTAATAAGGCACAAGTTTAGGGGAATTGAATGTGTATTTGAAGGCCCTACAAATGTTGTGAATAATAGTTGATCCAATGGAAATTTGTTGATAGTCACATAAGGGGATACCTAAACCAGGGATATGCAAACATTCAAAAAGAACATAGTCAAAAGCAACATAAGCATAGGGGGATCAGTCCCAAGTAGATTCATTCCTTTACCATTGATGTCGAAGGGGGAGAAGGGGTAGGTTGGTGAAGAGTGTGTAAGATGATAAGACCACAAGTTGATGGGTGTGTTCACAAGACACGGGTTTCCACTAATGAAAAGGGGGAGATTGTTGCACACATGTTGTCATTGATGTCAACTGTGTTATTGATGTTCAAGGAAGAACAATAGATCAAGCAGCAAAGTGTGACAATAGTAGAGGGTGAAAACCATTGAGAAAGTATAGTAGAGCATCAAACGGTCTAGCAGAGTGAGTTCAAGAAGCTATAGACGAAGTAGTGTTATAAATACCAAGAGGGGAACCTAAATCAGTATTTCATCCAATAATAAATTTTTCCAGTTTAAAATTTGTTACAATTACGAAGCACAAACCAAGATACGACAGAAGAATTAAAAATGAGAAATAACTTGTATAATTTTAGCTCAGATTACAATGATGAGGACACCAATCCTCCATTAAAATCTAGGCTCCAACCTATCAAATAAGGACACAATCCTTTTGTACAAACCAAGGAACCAACCTGGTAATAGAATGAGGGCATCGATCCTTTATATAAATTCATACAAATAAGTGAAGTACATCACAATGGGGTCTCTTTGCAATCAGAGTCCCAAAGGTTGTAGATTGATGTAAAAAAATCTTTTATTTCCCTCTGTAGTTAGGGTTTCTTCAGTCGAAATTGGCCTCATGATTTGGAATCTAGCGGTCGAGTTAAGTAGGAGTCAAGATGGAGGAGATGGTGAATTTTGGGTATTCCCCAAACGACTCTATTATGTTTTGGGTGGACGACTTTTCCATGTAGAGTTCTGCAGAGCCTTGGGAGACAATTGGCACTACCCAAGGTTTCTCTGAGTTTAGCACATGTTGCGAATTCAGTTATGGTTGGAACCTCCCTTATCTCGTTTGTCGAATATACAAATCAACTAGTATGGGGGGAGGTTATGATATTTGAGCCTCTTTGAGTTGATGGGGATGCAAAAGATGATTACCTCATCAGATCTGGACAACTTTTTTCTCTTTCTTTTGAAGCTCTACACACAGGGTCTTTTCTAAGAGGAGGGCTTTCATTTGAATAGCAGCAGATATACGAGTTTCTAAAAGAAGGAGAATACACAACCCTAGCAGAGGGTTTGTAAGGTTCGATGCCATTCCTTAGGTTTCAATGTAGTGGTGGTTTAGATCTAAAATTCCCCTTCTATGTTTGTTCTCATAGAGGTCTTCCTTAGACCACTGCTATAGGTTTTAGCAATATTGGGTCTGCCTCAGTCGAGGGAGAAGCAAGTTGACCCGTGTCTGTAGACGAGAAGGAGATATCCTTTGACCCTAGGGGAATTCTGGCATAGGCTGATGGGAAAAATAGTGGTGGTAAGAAAATAAAGAAGGTTTGATGTACAAATACCAAAGGAAATGATATGAAATTAGTTCATAAGGAGGACGTGCAATTGGGGGAAGTTATGTCTATGGTTGAGCAAATGGCATTTGGGTGTGCTAGAGGTCATAAGTTTTTAGAGGAGCTCTTCATTGAATGGATCAAGAAAGAGTGGGGCATCATGTCGGGAAAAACCCCAAAGGTAAGTCTTTTGGATTGAGTATGGTTCATGGTTACCTTTTGTAGAAATTTCACCTGTAGAACAAACCGATATATGCAATGTCCTAAAGCATAATACTTGTTCTACTTCTACAAAACATTATGCGGAAGCATAATCGAATTCATGAGCAACATCAAGTAGAAACATGCATAACTGATCAAGAGAAATAATCAAACATAACATAGAATATATCACTGGGGAAAGCACCAGCATAAAACCCCAACTCTGTATTATCAATCAAGTGGAGATCCTCAACAACATACAAAAAGAATCAGCTCAATAGCTATCCTTCTCTCTCTGTAATCAAAAGATGAAGCTCATAGACTACCTAGGCCTCAATATATAGGCCACAAGTCCTTCAATCTCCTATAATATGTATTTCTCTTGGAAATAGATCCTTCTCCATGCAAGGAATACTTACTAGAAATATCCAAGCATCTGATAGTACATTATCCCTCATCTGATCTCAACTGGGTCTCTGACAGAACTGACATGCAACATTTATCCATGAGTGAAACCTCAGTTATCTAAAATAATAGTTGTCACATGAATGCAAGCATTAACAAACTATATTTTATTATTTTAACAACTTGTTAAAATAATCTAACTGGACTTGACTAGTAAGAACTAAGTCAACTGATTCTCTCTTTATAGAACTCGTACTTATTCCCTCAATCAGTGGAGGAAATTAAGGATAAATTCCTCAATCAGTGGGACAACTCATGTGCATGCTCACGAAGACTTCAAATTCAAATTTCCTTAACTAATTAACTCAACTAAATTAATTAATTAATATTTCCAATTGTTGTTAAGACCAAAATTAATTTTACTTCCTATAGATAGACTAGGGACTGCTATAAATAGGAAGGGACCCATAAATGCTATTTTTAAAACTTTCTATTTTTAGCAGTTTCACCTCTCACCCAATGTGGCCAATGACCTCAGCGGTCAAACTGCTATTTTTAGACATGCTATCTTTACCAGGTCTATTTTTAGCACATTCTAAATTTAACATTTCTTGTTGCACATTTTTCAACACTCCCTCTCAACAAGAAATGCTTCTTCTTGAAATTAATCCTGTAACTTTGGAATGTTCTGCATGTAACACATCTACCCAGTCCACTTGCTCCAACAAAACTTGGAAGAAAAACACTCCCAACTGACCACTCTGTTGGGCTAGGAACATACTCTAATGTTGAAGCTCTACTTGCTACTGACAAGTTCTCCCTATCTGACATTTGCGTTACTGTAACATCTCCATGCATCTCGCACCATTGCACACCTCTCTGTGCCACCTAGCACTGTGCAAAACACTTGTGCCTCTCGCATTGTTGCAACCTGCTAGCTATGTGATGTCCTGGGATTCCCTGCACTATCGCTCTCTCTGTCGCTCCATCTGCATTTGTCTCTACCTAATCAGTCAGTTCCTGCTACTCCACATCAGGGCTCCTATAGTAAGGTCTCATCCAAGAAGTTGGGTACCTCAAGGATCCTACCCCTCCTCCTTGGGACAATCACTCTATATTGCCCCACCTCCTACCTGGAGGTATGGCTACATGTGATCCCTCAGCCCACATGGCTCAAAGCTTCCCCCTACTGGAGGTCTCTGCATGAGTAGATGTCTCTACTCGATCTCCTCTCAGCTTCCCTTTTTGTGGCTGCTTCACAACCTCCTGAAGCTACTGCACCAATCGTGGCTCCTCCACAATCATCTGAGACTTATTCTGGCGCTGCAAGCTTAGAGGTAACATACCCTCCCTCTCAACCACCAAGTCTCCATCAGTTGCCTTGCTGTTCAAGGCTTTGCATGCATCTTGAACCTCAAGAGCATACAAGTTCTTGACCTGTGAACCAATCTGCTTCACCTGTCTAGTGATGATATGTCTAAGGAAAACCTTTCCCTTACTGAAGACTACATCATAGCCTCTGTCTTCCAGCATCGCAATCGACACCAAGTTTCTCTTCAGTCCTGGTACATACTTGACATCATTCAAGGTAAGGTGAGATCCATGCTCCCTTTGAAAAATAACCATGCCTACACCTGAGACATTATACTTCTCATCATTATCCATCGCTATGAGTATCTAAAGATTTTTCTCCTCCAAAGTACTGAACAAACTCTTGTCGTCGGTCATGTGGAAAGAAGCTCCACTGTCAAGAAACCAACCACTTCCCACCATGGATGAAACCATGCATGCGAAGAGTGTGAAATCAAACTACTGTGAAGCAAGTGCCTCACCTTCAGATCCTTCCCCAGATCCCTTCTTGGATTTCCTCCATGGACAATTTGCAGCATAATGGCCCACCTCACGACGACGAAAGCATCACACTTTCGATTTGTCAACCTTCTTTCCATCATTGGAAGAACTGGATTCAGAAAGAGAAACCTTCTCCCTCCCCTTCTTCGCCTTACTCGCTAAGGCACAGTTCTCCTCATCATGCATGGATGAAGAATTGTCTCTGGTGCTCTGTCTGATCTCCTCCTACATCAAATCCGACCATAGTCGTTCCCAATCTGGCAGTTTCTCCCTTCCATTCACCAAGTCCTTGGTAGCTATGCCAGCTCTTAGGAAGGCCAAGGAGTGCTAGACTCACCATATCCTCATCCGATGTCACGACCCCTACAATTTCAAGCTCATCCCTGCATGTGATGAGCTTGGTCAGATACATAGAGATCGTCTCATCCCTTTCACACTTGATCTTTAGAAGTTTTTCCTTCAGTGCCAGCTTCCTCTGATCACTGCTATTCTGATATAAATCTTTCAATGTTTTCCACATTGCATGTGGAGTCTCCTTCCCATGGAGGCTCGAGACAATGTGATCTCGCACTCCCTCCAAGAGAATTCTCCTAGCTCTAGCCACACACTTCCTCCATTCCACTTGCTCAGTCTTGTCAATAGGCTTAGGAATTTCTTGATCAATGAAATCCTTAAGGCCATTATCTTCCAAACTGCCTCCATGCAATCCTTCCAAGCTATATAGATTGAGCTGCCATCAAGGGCATACTCAAGCCTCAAACCATAGAACGCCATCGACGAAATAGATGTGATAAGAACTTGAGATCTATATCCCGAATAATAAAGTTCGAATTTCTCCTGCTAGTATACTATTCTTGTGTTATGAAACCAGCTCACAAAAAGATAGAAAAGATAGGTCAACACCTTAGAATTCAGCCTCTTCAAGGGGGCAACCTCCTTTACATTACATAAATGAACAATTCTTTGATGATACAAATGAAAAGACCTCCTTTCT
>APFE031173047.1:29635-44282 GCA_000404065.3 Pinus taeda
TATTGTTCTACGGATCTCCTTCAAGCGATCAAGCTTCTACCAAAGGATCTGATCTGATACCAATTGTGGAAACAATACTGAGAGCGGGGGGTGAATCAGTATTAGAAAATCAATAATCTTTTCATTTCCTTTATCAGATTCATATACGCTACTTCAGTTAATGATACCCACGTGTATACGCAACTATGATTAATGAAACTAGTGTATATCTAGTAAAATTATGATTCAATTAGTTGATCTTCAATGAGTGCATCAAAACATTATTAACCATATGAACAATAAAAGGTGTAGTAAAACAGAACAGATCATCACACATAAGAAGCACACATGAACACCATGATGTAAGGAGGAAACCCAATGTGGGTGAAAACCACCTGCTACAATTCGTCTCTATCTTCCTTTGATACAAAACTTCTTTTTACAATATTTATGTACTAGTGTAGTCTTATACCAGTACGCAGGTTTCTACCTACAAAAGGCTACAACCTTCTCTCATTCTCCAGCTTCTCCTAGAAGGGAGCTACAACCCCCTTAGCTCTTGTACTAGTTGATCCATTTACTAGTACGTAGGCGTCGGCCTATTGAAGGCTCCAACCTTCACTCATTTGCAACTGCTCCTGGAAGGGAGCTACAACCCCCTGGCTCTTGTACTGGCTAATATGTTTACTAGTACATAGGCATCGGCCTACAGAAGGCTACGATTTTCTTTCTTCCTCCAAGGACCACATTTCATAAATTTTCATACTGGATACTCCTGAAGCACAACACCATAATCTGAAGGCCACGTTTCATCCAATTTTCATACTAGACCCGTCAACAACATTGAAGCACAAAATCAATCACCACTACAATACAACCATAAACTACACTTGCATCATTCATTTCTGAATCACCCAACACTGAATCACTAAAACCCTGTCAACAAAACATAGTCACCAGAACATAGAGCAGAATACAGAACTCTGCAACAATAACCAGATCCAAATGCAACTTTAAATATCATATCTCGTAATGTATATGCTACTATGATGAACCAAAACGATGTACATACGCGCTTTTACCAAAGCCAACCCGTGTACAAATCTGCAAATATTTGCTCATAACTTTGCAGGTGTTACAGACATTAGTCATACTCAGATTATAACATTCATACAATGAAACATGCGTCAATAATTCAGATCTAGTCTATTCATGATCAAACCACATAATGATAATACATTCCAAGCCTTATGATCTTGATCCATCATCCATCATCAACTGCATAGGTGCATCCTTGATTCAGATCAAGAAAAGCATCACAAACCCATAACCAGCATACTAGATCTCACACTTCATCAGATATTCAATCCTTGCACACTTCCTTCTTGGCCTAATGATCTTCTCCTTATATAGGTTTAGGCCTCTCTCAATACCATGGCCCAAAACCACGTAGAACCAATACCTTGGACTCAATACCTGGGGTCAACACTTTGGACCAAATACCATGGACCAAAACTTGGTTATACAACATGTACGCGCCTTTCCTTTTATGAACCTACGTGTGTACGTATACGCGCCTTTTGTTCTGTTAACCTACGTGTATACGCACTTTCATCAAGGTTAACTTGCGTATACCTCTCTCTAATCATTAATTATTTGCTCTTGACCTGTTGCACTATGATCTGTCATCTGAGTGAGTTTCCATCAAGGACAACACCTGTATCATACCTCTGAGTGACTTGTCATCAAGGACAACACCTGTATCATAATGCCAACAGTCTATAACAAGCATTTGGACTTTTGTGGTTTATAAGAGGTATGTATTCCCAACCTAGATGGAAGAATGGATTATATCTCCAAAAGGGAAGAAATCAAATGTCTCGATTATACGGAAAGTTGTTCTCTCTTCTTTTGACGTGATTAAGGGTGGCCTTGCATGGAAACTGGGTAATGGTGAAAAATGCAGGATTAGTGTTGATTGATGGATTAAAACCCAACAAAAATTGCCTACCTCATGACTTGGTTGGCTTCCTTATTTATAATGGGCAAATCGTTCTTAGTCATATCACTAATAATGCTCACACATCCTTCTAGGCACAAGGTTAGGCCAGCGCTCAATAACTCAACATTTTGAATAGGCTTTGAATAGGTCACATGTCAGAATCAGAGACATTGAAGACACATTGTATTGTGTACACTTCCCATTTGGAGAATATACTCCTAAAACCAATTATTTGTTCTTGACAAATGATTGTAGACATGAGGGGCCCATATAGTATGGAGGAAGATTTGGAAGTTTTTTTTTCCTACAAAAGCACATGATTTTCTCTGGTGTTTATTGGAAAATAAATTCCCCACCTATGATAATTTGCAAAAGAAAAAGAAGGGCCTAACTAGTGTGTTCAATGTAAGAATGTTGAGGAATTGGTCAAACATATGTTTCTAAAGTGTCCTTTTAGTCAACAAGTATGGACTATCTGCGTGAACAATATTAATGGTCGCTTGGTCGGGCAAGGGGTTTCTTTCAGTGAGGCATGGAAACTTTGGTGGGACCGGACAAATGTCAAACAGCTCAGGAATATTCCCCCCTCTCATATGTTGGAGAGTTTGGTTTGCGAGGAACAAAGTTATTTTTTAGGATGAGCCTTCCTCGCCTGACAAGGTTGTCACACAGGTTCTTGCTATTTACTCCCTCATTCCATCTTTAGACTTTGTTCAAAATCCTAGAATGATATCTACTTAAGCTATCAATCACTCCTATTAATGGGATTTTTTTAACAAAGCATCCCTTGAAAATGATGTTTGTGGGGGAGGGGTTGTCATTTATCTACAAGAGTATCATTTTTCTAGATACAAATGGGTATGGGCATGGGATCTAATAACTATGTTGAATTTCTATCTTTAAAATTGTTTCTATTTTTTTTAATTGAAAAAGAAGTTCACTCTCTATAAACCTTTGGAGATTCTATAAATATAGTTAATTGGTTTAACCAGACTTAGAGATGTCATTGTTATAGCTTGCAACCCATTCTTGAGGAGATTTTTCTATTGAAACAATCTTTTAATCAAATCTATTGTTTCCATATTTACAGAGAATGAAACACAATAGCTAATAACCAATCTAAAGCAGGTATTCAATAAGATCATGGCACTTGGAATATCATTGAACAAAAAGGAGATACAACAATGGAATTCTATCACCAGCATAATGCACATAATTTAGAGATAGATCCTCCTGGCATATATTTTTTGACTGATGTTTTTATATGTTTTTATCTGGTGAACTCTGCAGCATAATAAGTTGATATGTATATATTTGATTTTGATGAATCTAGGCTTCATGCCATTAAAAAAAAAAATTGTAACTTAAGGGATTTTCACAAGCTTGATTTTTCTCTAGTCCCTATAGTTCTCAGACAGATATACCAAAAGCATTGATATGCATCAGCAAAATGAAATTTTTCATCAGTTAATGAGAAATTATGATTTTTTTTGTGGAAAATAAATAAATAAATTTATTTATTTGTTTAAAAAAAATGAGGACACCAATCTCTTGAACAAGCTCAGGCACCAACCTTACAAATAATGAGGACAGCAATCCTCTTTAGTAACCAACCTGATAAACTGCTTCCAATGTAATCTCCAAAACTACTCGATAATCTCCGAAAATTGGTCCAAAAAACTTCCTCAAAGCTACTCCAAAACAAGTTCCAAGATAGGCTTCAAAACAAGCTTCAAATTAAGCTTCTCATCTGACTTCAAATTTATAATGTTTTTTAGGGCATGATTGTTCTTTGCTTTGGATAATTTCATTTCATCATTTACATCACATTCACCCCTTTAACATCTTAACATTACTAGAAATTATATAGAAAGAACAATAACATAAATATTGCAAAGGAACATAAAAGAACAATAGAAGAAACGCATGCACAAAGGAGACACCGAGATTTAGGTCATAGACTAGGGAAGAACCCCAAAAGGGGGAAACCCATCCAAATTCTTCTTATTTTATTAAATGATCATCAATTTTACAATTGAGATAAAAAGTACAATAGTCATGAGACTTCATCATCAAACACATGAGGCCTCCTATGGACAGCAAGAGTTAGTTCACCACTTTGTTTGTGGACTGAATGAAATTAATGCAAAAGAGTTGTTATCATATCTAACATAGAGGCACTTTCATTATCAAGGAGGAAACTATACAAGGATACTAACATCATGTATCTAGTAAACATATTCATCAATGTCCATAGTGGCATCATAAATACTATAATCATCTATCATGAAGCAAGAGCATTATCTGGGGTTACACGACAAGGTCACTCTATCATATATTCATATTGTCAACGTTTATATATAGGTCATTGTCCTGAACCAAAATCACTCTCATGAATTTGTTGGCATGTTTATGTTACCACTAATGTCACCTATTGTAAGTCATGCACTAATGAGTCTCTATGTATCACCTAGAGTCTTATGTATACATTCTAAAGGTTGTCATGATGTTGTTAAGAGTTGTCATAGTCTCAGGAGGTCAGTAGAAGATTTTTCATGATGTAACAAGCTCTCATCTGAAGCTAAGTTGCAAGGTTGTTAGAGGTCAAGTTGATGTCTTGTTTTGAGTCTTGTTGAGTCATTCACTTTGGTTCATGGTGTCAATTTGGGCATGGAAAAGTGTTACAGAGACCTAATCATCCCTTTATAGCTATGTTGAAAATTTGAGGGCAACATTTTTTTTTTTACGTCATACTTTTCCCCAACCACATTAATGATGGGTTATGCGTTCGGTTGGAAGATTCCAATCGAGATTCAATAGTGTACAGTGTGCGGTTGCAACCAAAATTTCACAACTTTGTCCATGTAGTTTGAATGCAATTTGAAATTTTCTTCAGGTTTCATGTGCACATTTGATATTATTTGGTGTTTGGAGATGATCGTGGTCGGAATTTTCTAGAAAAAGGTTGAAATAAGTCATGGTGCTTCTATAAGGTGATCAAAGTTGAAAATATGAAGTAATTAGTGGAGTAAGTGGCTTTATTAGGTCAATAAGCCTAATTCAATCAAATTTGAAGCATGTCAAAGGGATTTTGGAGGAGCTCCATTACCTGAAGAATTTATTGACTTAACCATATCCAGAAAATTACAAATATGTGAAGAAATGTTGCTCATTTGGTTGGTTCTCTAGTAGTGTGAGTGAGTGAGTGTGCATGGAGAGAATGTGCAAAAACTAGTGATTTTTAGTAGAATGTCCAGAGCTTTAGAATTATAGTGTGCTTCATAAATTAATCATCAACAGTGTTTCAAAATTGTGTGCAACATTTGAAGATCAATTTGAAGGAAGTGTGTGTTGGAGGTTTGTTTTCTCATTTGGAGTGTGGAGTTGTGACTATTGGAGTTTTCTTATTTGATGTTATCTTTGCATTCTGCAGCAACATTTCAGTTTTGAATCTTATTGTCTTAATTACATAATTGTTTTTACTCCCAGTAGGGGCTTCAAGATAAAGGCATGTTGTTTATCTATTGTAGGAGTGGGTGCTCCAAGTTAGTTGTGGCTAAAATTTCTCATTTTAGTCAAGGAGTGGGTGCTCCATTGCTAGTGGGGGCTAGCTAATGTAATGTAAATGAGAATATTTTTAAGCAATAGATAATAAGAAGAAGCAACAAATAGTTCGGTGGTTTTATGCCCTGGAGGGGGGTTTTTCCACCTAAAATACAAGTGTCTACATGTGATGATTGATTTTTTTATTTTTTTATTGTGCATGTGCGTCATCTTTTTATATTTGTTTGAAAGTGAATTTATGAATAAGTTTTATTTGCAGAGAAATTTTATACAATGTTTTTTGTAATACTAATCTCCCCCCCCCCTCCCCCCCCCTCGGTATTTAGTTATGCCTAACAATTAGTATCAGAGCCAACTCCTTTGGTGGTGGCCTAACTATTGAAAGGAGAGATTGAGAGGGGACAATGGTTGGCCAAGATGCAAAGCTTCCAGTTTTTATTGGTGAGAACTACAATTTATGGAAGATGAGAATGCAGGGGCACCTCATGAGTTTAGGTGTTGATGTTTATTCTACTGTGGTGTCTGGGTATGTTGTTCTTGATATTATTCCTACTGATATTGATGGAAAGAAGGTTTTTCGTAATAATGCCAACAACAAAAATGTTATTTTGGCAGGGCTTAGTGAGAATGAGTTGATAAAGGCCATGCATTGTAAATTAGCGAAAGAATTCTGGTACATACTTGAGAAGAGCTATGAAGGATATGCGAAGGTGAAGAAAGTGACACTCCAAACCTATAGGATGAGCTTTAAGAGTTTAGGAATGAAGGAAGAAGAAACTATTGGAGAGCATTTTCGAAGGGTTGAAATATTGACCAATCTGATCAAGAGCATAGATGAAAAATTTGAATATGAAATCATTATTTAGAAAATCTTAAGATCTTTACCAGCAAGATTTAATTCAAAATTTTCTACAATTGAGGAGATGCCTTATTTGAACAATCTCACTATGGAGCAATTTCTTGGAACCCTTACAACTTATGAGATGTGCATTGCATAAGAGAACTCTGAGCCTAGTGAAGAAACATTCAAGGACTCCAAAAAGATCAAAGATCTCACCAAAAAGCTCAAGAAACTTCCAAAGAAAATAGAGGAAGAAGATTATTCTAGTAGTGAATCTGATGAAGAATTTTCTCAGTTTGCCAGTAAATTAAAGAGAGGATCTGAAAATTATAAAGGAAAACTTCCTTTCAAGTGTTTTGAATGTGGAGGAGTTGGACACTTTGCTACCAAGTGCCCACTTAAAAGAGGTGAAAAGGAGGAGAAGTGGAAGGTGACAAAAGGAAAGGATAAAACTCAAAAATTCTAGAAAGGTAAACCCAAAAGAGAAGGAGCTATTATTCCAAAGAAGAAAGTGGTACTTCAAAAGAAAGTAGTGATAAATATTCATCAGCATAATAAGGGAACAATGAATGTGTTCTTATGGAATTTGAATCTAAAGATGGATTGGATTTTGAGGAAGCACAAATAGATTATGAAGCTGAGCTTATTACTACACTAGATGAGCTCAGCAAGGCTAGAAACAGAAACAAGTTGTTGAAGTAGGAAATACATAGCTTAAAGGAAAATAAGCCTCATTTGGTTGATGATTCCTTGAAGACCCAATTAGTTGAGATTGAGAAATTCAAGGAGAATTTGCTCCAAAAAATTCTGATTCAACAATACAATATGGTCGAGTTGGAGAAAGAAAATGAATCTTTGCAGCAAAATATCGGTGGAGCTAAAAATGCATGTGCTCATGAAGAAGACATCATATGTCTAAAGAGAGAATTGGAAGAGGAAAAAATGAAAGAAAATGTGCTTGCTAATCAGCTAGAATATTGGAAAGAGAAAATTGCCAAAAACATGAAGAAGAAATTGTTGCATTAAAGGTTGATCCATCAAAAGCAAAAACCAAAGCATGTCTAAATCAGAAATTCATCAAAGGTTCTAAAAATTTGCAAGATATTCTTAACATGCAAAAATCTCATGAAGATAAAATTGGCTTGTGTTTCAAATCCCTTCAACAAAATGTTAAAGATAAAAATAAAAATAAAAAATTAAAAAAAAGTACCAATTATACAGATGTTTCAAAAGCAAAGGAAAATAAATCAAATTCTTCAACAACCAACAAGAGTGTGCAAGATAATGGTTCTACAATAACATCAGTAGAAAATCAGCAAGTGAATCAAGCAAGATCCTCAAATTCTACTCCTTTCACAGCAACAAAAAGTCAAGTATCCTTCTCTATTTTATGGTTATTATTTTTCATGTCACAATTGTGGACATAAGGCCATAAATTGTAGATTGAAGATGTTTTCTGAAAGAAATGTTGATAGATCAAGAGTTGCTCAAAGACCAAATAGATTTCATGCTAATGGCAATAGTTCTTTTTCTCCACTAATGAATGATATCCAGTGTTTCAGATGCAATAATTTTGGTCACAAATCTAATGACTATAGATCTAGCGTCTCAAGATCTAGACAAATCTAATTAGCAGGAAGTTGTGAGAATATGGAAGAAGAAAGATGAAAATTTTGAAAATTGTGAGCTTGCTTTGATTGTTCATGATCAGCATGAGCAGTGATTGATTGATAGTGGATGCTCCAAATAGATGACCAGTGATAAGAGCAAATGTTTGCAGCTAAAGTAGTATGAAAAAGGCAATGTCAATTTTGGAAATGATGCAACAGTACCCATCAAAGACAAAGGAACAGTTAGATTGGATAAGAAAACCAAAGCTCAAAAAGTGTTGCATGTTGATGGGTTAAAACACAATCTCCTTAGTGTGAGTCAGGTGTGCGATAATGGGCATGAGGTGATATTCATATTTAAAGAGTGTGAGATGAGAAATGCAAAATCATGAAGTTGGTGGCAGAGGAAATTATAAGTGACAACATGTATATTTTTTCTGACACTAGGCACAATTGTTGGATGAGAAAAATAGAAGATTATTGGTTATGGCATAGAATACTGGGTCATGTAAATTTTGATAACCTGATCAAAATTAGTGGGATTGGAGAAGTTAGAGGATTACCAAGGTTATCTAAACTGGATAGCACAATATGCAATTCATGCCAATTTGGGAAACAAACAAGAGTGCAGTTCAAATCCAAGAAGTTCTCTACAACTAGACCATTGGAGCTAGTGCATACAAACATATGTGGTCCTACAAGGAATCAAAGCCCAAGAGGAGAGAGATATCTCATATTATTTGTTGATGATTTCACTAGAGCCGCCTAGATTATGCTCATGAAGGAGAAATTTGAAGCTTTCAACAAATTTAATTATTTTAAGGCACTTGTGGAAAATGAAATTGATTTGAAGATAAAATGTCTTAGATATGATACAGGAGGTAAGTACATGACCAAAAACATTGACGATTTTTATGAGGAGCATGGGATCAAGAGGCAATAATCCATAGCTATAAAACCACATCAAAATGGTGTAGTAGAGAAGAAAAACAAGTTGGTCCAAAATATGGCACGAGCTATGTTAGACGAGGTTGGTGTAGTAATTACTATATGGGGAGAAGCATCTCAAATACTAGTATATTTTTCCAATAAAGTTCTTCTTAGGCCTAATAGTGACAAAACTCCATATGAGTTGTGGAAAGGAAGACCACCAAAATTTGACCACTTCAAAGTATTTGGGAGCAAGTACTACATCAAGAGGACAAAAGACAAGCTTGGAAAATTTGAATCAAGAGCTTATGAGAGCATATTCCTTGGATATTCATTCATGAGCAAGGGATGCAAATGCTACAATAAGAGAAGAAAAGAGGTAATTGAAGGTATCCATATTATTGTTGATGAAGCATTTCCTAAATCTAATGCTTCCAAAGTTGTTGTAGTTGATCATAATTTCATAGAATATGAGGACCAAGAAATTTCAGACAAGGATGAAGAAGAAAGGAATACCTCCACTATAAAGAAGGCTCCTCCAAGTCACATCTAAAAGAAGCAACCAAGAATTCAAATTCTTGGGAACAAAGAGCTTGGAGTACAAACAAGAAGGAAATTGTTAGATAGCTTCAATCAAGCACACTTTGCATTATTCTCTCAATTAGAGCCGAAAAGCTTCAATGAGGCTAGAGAATATCAAAATTGGGTCAATGCAATGAATGAAGAATTAGATCAGATTGAGAATAACAATACATGGGAACTTGTGCCAAGGCCAAAGGACAAAAACATCATTAGAACCAAGTGGGTATTCAAGAACAAGCTAAATGAAGAAGGCAAGGTGGTAAGGAAAAAGGCAAGACTTGTGTGCAAAGGGTATAATTAGGTAGAAGGTATTGATTTTGATGAAATTTTTGCACTGGTAGCTATATTAGATGTAATAAGAATGTTTTTACATTTTACATGCTACAAGAAAATCAAAGTTTAGAAAATGGATGTTAAATTGGCTTTCTTGAATGGTGATCTAGAAGAGGAAGTTTATATAGAACAACTTGAAGGTTTTTTATTGGGTGATGATGAGAATCAAGTGTGCAGGTTGAAAAGGGCTCTTTATGGCTTGAAACAAGCTCCAAGGGAATGGTATGCAAAGCTAGATAAACATCTACAACAGCAAGGCTTCAAAAAGGGATCCACAGACAACAATTTATATATCAAATTTGAAGGTGATCATTTTCTAATATTTATTGTGTATGTAGATGATATCATCTTTGGGAGCGATTTGGAGGAGATGGGCCACAAATTTGCACAAGAAATACAAAAGTAATTTGAAAGGTCAATGTTGGGCGAGCTAACTTTCTTCCTTGGTTTGCAAGTTATTCAAGATGATAAAGGAATTTTCATATCTCAATCAAAGTATCTTAGATAAAATTAAAGCAATTTAGCATGGAAGATTGCAAACCAGTAACCACTCCTATGGTAATGGCTGAAAATTGAATAAAGATGATGAATATAGAAATGTAAATCAATCCATGTATCATTCCATGATTGGTAGCTTATTGTATCTAATTGCTTCTAGGCCTGAAATCATGCAAGTTGTAGGACTGGTCTCAATATTTCAAGCTAATCCCAAGGAGACTCATCTTAATGTAGTAAAAAGGATCTTCAAGTACCTTCAAGGCACTCTTGACTATGGATTATGGTATCCCAAAGGTAAACATTTCAATTTGATTACTCTTACCCATGCAGATTAGGTTGGTAGTATTAATGACAGGAAAAGTACTTCAAGAGCAACTCACTTTTTTGGAGATTGTTTGGTCCCTCGAGAAAGCAAGAAATAAAGTTCCATCTCTTTGCCCACTACTAAAGTTGAATATATAGCAACAACCTCTTGTTTTACACACACACTATGGATGAAGAAAACTTTTCAAGACATGCATATTGGGTATGAAGGTACTCTTCCTATCATGGTTGACAACACAAGTGCAATAAGCATCTCCAGGAAACCAGTTCTTCATTACAAGACCAACAACATACCAATCAAATATCATTTTCGAAGAGATCAAGTGGTCAACAAAATTCTAAGGTTGGTGTATGCTGCCTTAGATGAACAAATTGCAGACATCTTCATTAAACCACTTCCAAGCGGGCAATTTGAATGTCTCAGTGAGCATATGGGTGTTGTTCCTTTTCGAAGGTATTGAAGACTTTTTCGTGGAGTTAGTCATTTCCATAAGGTTGCCACCAGGAGCACTTTCAACTGCAAAAATTTGGAGAATGGGTTATGGTTTCTTATTTGCGTGCATTTGAAATCATTATGAATTATTTTCTTGATACCTCTTTCTCATTTCAAGATGGATTTCTTCTTCAAGTATATGGTGTGGTCTCATATATATGTGGGGGGGGAGTGTTCAATAGCTCAGGGGGAGTATTTATTACATCCCTTTAGGGGACGTATGTAATCATTGGCTATGTATCACATTGTTTCTATGTATTTTCTTTCTCCATGTAAAGCCCCTTGGCATTGATGTCAAAGGGGGAGAGAGTGTGAGTTTTATATGTACTCAGCTTCATATTGTTGAATGTAAATGTAATCAGCTTCAAAATTTATAGGTTGACATCAATGGAAAAGGGGGAGTTTGTTGGCATGTTTGTGTTTCCATTTATGTCACCTGTTGTAAGTCATGTACTAATGAGTCTCTATGTATCACCTTGAGTCTTATGTATACATTCTAAAGGTTTTTATGATGTTGTAAAGTGTTGTCATAGTCTCAGGAGGTCTGTAGAATATTTGTCATGACGTAACAAGCTCTCATCTAAAGTTGAGCTACAAGGTTGTTAGAGGTCAAGTTGATGTCTTGCTTGAGTCTTGTTGAGTCATTCACTTTGGTTCATGGTGTCAAGTTGGGCATGGAAAGGTGTTACAAAAGCCTAATAATCCCCCCTAAAGCTCTATTGCAAATTTGAGGGCAAGAATTTTTTTACCTCATACTCTGCCCCAACCACACTAATGATGGGTTATGCATGTGGTTGGAAGATTCCAACTGAGATTCAAGTGTGTACAACTTGTTGTTGCAACCAAAATTTCACAGCTTTGTCTGTGTGTTTGGAATGCAATTTGAAATTTTCTCTAGGTTTCACTCGCACATTTGATATTATTTGGTGTTTGGTGATATCATGGTCATAATTTTCCAGAAAAAGTTTGAATTAAGTCCTTGTGCTTCTATAAGGTGATCAAAGTTGAAAATATCATGTAATTAGGAGAGTAAGTGTTTTACATAGGTCAAGAAGCCTAATTTAATCAAATTTGAAGCATGTGAAAAGGATTTTGGGGGAGCTCCATTACCTGAAGAATTTATTGACTTAACCATCTCTAGAAATTACAAATATGTGAATAAAAGTTGTTCATTTGGTTGGTTCTCTAGTAGTGTGAGTGAGTGAGTGTGTATGGAGAGTATGTGTAGAAACCAATGATTGTATGTTAGGTCCCTATAATACTAGTGTAACCCCTTATTGTTATTAATGCAAACCCCTTATTATACTATTGTTCCCATGTAGTCCCCATATTGTTATTATTGTGCCCCATAGAAGCCCATTATCATTATTATTGTGCAGTTACATTATTATTACTATGTCGGCTCTGATTGTATTATGACCCCTTAGACTCCTATATATATATAAGGGAGGTCTTTTCATTTGTATCATCTAAGAATTGTTCATTTGTGTAATGTAAAGGAGGTTTCCCCCTCAAACAGGTTTATTTCTAAGGCGTTAATCTATCTTTTCTATCTTTTTGTGAGCAGGTTTCATAAAATTTGGTATCAAAGTTTTGGATTCTAGGGTTTCGCTGCTTTAAACAGGTCATCATGGCATTTCTGCTATAACTTTTTTCTGCAACATTTCAGAAGCCAAAAAAAAAAAAAAAATTTGAGTCAAAATCATTCTGAACTTCGAGTCCAAATTTCAGAGTTTGTCTCGCTATATTTGCGGATATATGATCTGAGGAAGTTAGGGTTTTTGCAGACTCCCGAATTACATTCCAAACAGGTGACCTGGGGAAAATCATCATAACTTTTGTTCTGAGCATCAAATTGAAATTTCATAAGAATTTTCAAAAAGAGGACGACTTGTAGTTTTTTGTATATAAATTTCAGGTACTAAGGTTGAAACAGTGACACGTGGCATTTCGTACAAGTTCTCTATACTGAACCAATCTATAATCAGGTCATCGTGGGAGATTTGACTTAACTCTAACTTGCAGAATCCAATCTTGATTAGACTTGTTGGGTTAGAAAGAGGACTCAAAAGGCTACTACAACACATAATTTCAAAAATTGGAGATCTGAAATTACAAAGTTGCAATCGTTTCAAGATCGAGCTCCGAAAATTAAGAAAATGTGATATGAGGAAGTTTGATGGCAAAGATTCGGTAAATTTGATAATACAGATGGAGCAATATTTTGATCTACATGAGGTGAAACTGTTACAAAAGGTACGTATTGCATCTTCATATTTAGAACTGGATCAATTTTTATGGTATAAAGGGATTTGTTCTCGTAAACCACTTGTTACGTGGTCAATTTTCACAGAGGAAATGATAGCACATTATGAGGATACAAAGAGAAACACCTTCTTTAGTCAATTGATAAATCTCAAGCAAAAGTGTTCAATGGAAGAGCACATTGAGGACTTACAAAAAATTGAATATAAGGGTAAATGACATTCCAGAGAAGCAAAGGATTCATGTCTTCATAGGGACTTTAAAGGATAACATTCAACATGAGGTTCGTCCTTGGGAACCTGATTCATTGGAGAAGGCATTCAAGTGGGCAAGAAAAATTGAAAGAAAAACTATGGAAACAAGGAATCCCACTGCTCACGACTATAATTATGGAAGTGTTTTTTCTATTAGCCTTCCACAACCTACAAGGTTTACATGACAACAACTGGAAGAAAAAAGAGAAAAAGGACTTTGTTACAATTGTGATATCAAATACACTAAAGGTCATAAGTGTGTTGAGAAGAAATTATTTTACATAGATTATGAAGAGGAGGAAGAAAAGGATCAAGAAACATCAAAAGAAGAGGATATGCACCAGGAACCAACCCCAGAGAAAGAAGAAATGAATCTGACCATATCTTGTAAAGCATTGGCAAGAATTACCACTCCTCAAACTCACAAGATAGAAGGACATAAAAAGAAGAAAAAGGTTCAAGAAGTGAAAGATCACATCGAAAAAGAAGAAATGAATCCGACCATATCTTGTAATGCATTGGCCAGAATTACCACTCCTCAAACTATCAAGATAGAAGGACATATCAAGAAGAAAAATGTTCAAGAAGTGAAAGATCACATCGAGCATCAAGAAATGAATCCAACCACATCTTGTAATGCATTGGAAGAAATTATGATTCCTCAAACTCTCAATATAGAAGGACATATCAAGAAGAAAAAGTTTCAAGTAGTGAAAGAAGTTTTGATGTAGGTGATTGGGTATTTTTATGGCTACATCCATATAAAGAAATGTCCCTCAAGAAAGCTATTTATGAGAAGGAAATGTTGGCAATACTACATGCACTTAAGAAATGGCGACCTTACCTCATGGGAAGACACTTCAAGGTAAAAACGGATCGTGATAGTCTAAAATACTTTTTAGAACAAAGATTATCTTTAGAAGAACAGAAAAAATGGGTCACAAATATGTTGGGTTATGACTTTGAAATCAT
>APFE031173047.1:44302-61260 GCA_000404065.3 Pinus taeda
ATCTACAAAAAAGGGAAGAAAAATGTTGTTGCAGATGCACTCTCAAGAAAGGATGAGGATGTGGAAGCATTATTTTGTACTATTTCTATTATACAACCAGATTGGATAAACGAAGCAAGGGATGCATGGAAGAAGGACGAAGAAGTGTGGCCACTCATTCCAAAGTTGCAGAAGATCTCAGTTCAAACAATATTTCTAGAACTTGACGAGGAAGGAAAAGTCATATTGGAACTTGGAGCAGTCACAAAAACAAGAACCCCACAACTATGAAATCAATCAATTTCATAGTATCTCATCAAATGGAAGAACTTAACTACTGAAGACTCCACATGGGAGGACAAGATTTTATACAAAAGCATCCAAAACTACTCAAGCGTTGAGGGAAACACTTTTTGAAGGAGAGAGGCATGTTAGGTCCCTATACTACTAGTGTAACCCCTTATTGTTATTAGTGTAACCCCCTTACTATATTGTTGTTCACATGTAGTCCCCATATTGTTATTATTGTGCCCCATAGAAGCCCACTATTGTTATTATTGTGTAGTTACATTATTATTGTTATGTTGATTCTGATTGTATTATGACCCCTTAGACTCCTATATATAGAAGGGGGGTCTTTTCATTTGTATCATCTAAGAATTGTTCATTTGTGTAATGTAAAGGAGGTTTCCCCCTCGAAGAGGCCTATTTCCAAAGCGTTGATCTATCTTTTCTATCTTTTTGTGAGCTGGTTTCATAATATTGTAGTAGTGGTCAGAGCTTAAGAATTGCAGTGTGCTTTAGAAATTAATCATCAACAGTGTTTCAGAGTTCTGTGTAGAGATTGAAGATTAGTTTGAAGGAAGTGTGTGTTGGAGATTTGTTCTCTCATTTATAGTGTGGTGTTGTGAGTGCTAGAGTGTTCTTATTTGATGTTATCTTTGTATCATGCAGTAGTGTTTTAGTTCTAAATCTTATTTTATTAATTGCATAATTATTTGTACTTGGAGTAGGGGCTTCAAGCTAAGTACATGTTGTTTGCCTATTGTAGGAGTGAGTGCTCCAAGTTGGTTGTGGTTGACATTTCTCATTTCAGTCATGAAGTGGGTGCTCCATTGCTAGTGGGGGCTAGTTGATTTAATGTAAATGAGCATATTTTGAAGCAATAGATAATAAGAAGAAGCAGCAAACAGTTTGGTGCTTTTTTTTTCCCTAGAGGGGGGTTTTTCCACCTAAAATCGAAGTGTCTATATGTGATGATTGATTGTATTTTTCTTGTGCATGTGAAGGATCTTTTTATATCTGTTTGAAGTGAATTTCTGAGTAAGTTTTATTTGCATAAATTCTACAATATTTCTATAATATTGATTCACCCCCACCCCTCTAAGTATTACTTGTGTCTAACAGAATTTATTATCACCAAAAGAATTGTTCGATTGTCTTATAGATCATATACACTGACATAATTATTCATATTCATATAAAAGTCATATTGAACCAAGTCACAGTGCTTGTCACATGTATACCAATCATAAACTAACAACGTCTTTGCATACATTTAAATCTAGATCATTGTTCTTATTAGTAGTTCTCTTCAGGGCTAATGGAGACATGTGTCTTAAAAGTAAGGTGAGCTATATAAGATAATGCCATTATGTGAATGTTTTTGAACAATACATATATATCAAAGTGTTGATGACACATATACATTTGGAGCAAGATTCATATCGCGGAGGAACTATATTTATAGTTGATTGTAAACTACCATATAGAGTATAGCGAGTGTGAGGTATAAACTATGTCAATCATGTATATGATGTAGTGTATAATGTCCATAAAATATAGTGTATCGATCTAAACCAATGTGAGACCATATTTATAGAGACCATACCATATGCAAGGTTGTATGCCATAATGGTGAGATCATACCATAGAAAGATCGTTTCCATCATACCAGAGCGAGATTATTGCCTTGCCAAATGCAGAGATGCAAGACCTATGCCAAATGTGAGAGATCAGAGAGTTGTGCTATAAGAGAGATGTCATATTTGTGTTATAAGAGAGATGTGAGACCTATATCATAAGAGAGATGCAATACATATAATTCAGAGGAACTGTATGTTGATGCCACATATAATTCTGAGGAACTGTAAGCCAAACCTAGTGAGAAATATGCGAGAGAGAGTAATCCTATACATGAGTCCTATAGCCAGATCATAAACCTTGCGAAAAATAAAGAGAGGAGACACTTCCAAAAAATATTAAAGCTAGACAAAAATCTTAGAACAAATGAGCCATCTGAAAATATCATGAGCCATCTGAAATGCTCAGAACAAAATTCCATCCAAATATCCTTTGAAGATAAACCCAATGGGGTATTTATAGTTGATTCTATAGACGAATGGTCATGTCTCTTGAAGAGCCAAATTTATCTATAGTTGAATTTCGAATTATATAATTTCCCTCCAATAATTGAATCTAACTTAAAAGAGGATATTAATATTTTCCTTTTTCATCCCAAAATGAATTTAATTGATATTTCTTTATTCAATCCAATGTAGGAGCGAAGGAGTATTTGGGAATTTCTCCCAAGCTTCCAAATTCAATACAAATCAACTTCAAATCATGTTTCTAATCAGGCTTCAAATCATCCTCATATCATACTTCTAATCAAGCTTTAAGTCAACTTATAATCAGGCTTCAATTAGCTTCAAATTAACTCATAAAACAAGTTGAGATTAGTTTCAAAAGGGGTAAATTGTAGTTGTCATAGGGCCCCATAAGAGGTTGTCATGGGGCCAAATAAGGGGTTGTTATAGGGTTGAGGTTGAGGTTGTCACGAGGACAAGGATGAGGTAGTTACAGGGCCGATGTTTGAGGTTGTATGATGCTATAAAAAGGCTGAAAATTTGCCTAAGTTATACCAAAAAAGATGTTTCGACATGGCTAAATTTAGTCTTAGATCTTGGTTTAATTTCTTCCATATTTACTCCATAAATGTTCTTCAAGTATTGATCAAAACAAAACTCCAATAATTCCCTAACCAGAACAAGAAAATCCTTTAGAAATTAATCCTTCAATCTTGGTTAACTCCTTGGTTCATGAGATATGAACCTCTCTCAACTACTCCTCAAATAGGTTTGAATTCCTCTTTTGTGCTTGAATGAGTTCATTGGCCAAAATGAGTGAGGGGAAGGCTTATTCATATGCCTTTTTGACTGTTAAACAAGGTTGAATTGACCTCAAGTAGAACCGACCTCTTTCTTAGGAGGGCCAATTTCACTAGGGCCCAAAATTCCACTTTTTTGACTTGTGAAATTCATATCTCCTCAACCAAGAGGAGTTATAGGGTATGCCATACCATGTTGGAAACGTATTGGGACATTATTTAAGCCTATATTATCATTTCTTCATATGGATAACCTTTGACATCAATAAAAACTATTTTCTCAACAAAATCTTGCTTTGTTATTGATGGCAACATTCCAACGACTAGTTTCCTTGGCTATATTTTATTGCCCCTAACTTCTTGTTTCTCCCCCTAAGTTGGTGTCACTCCCCCTAACTTCCTAATATCCCCCTTTGACATCAATAGAAAAGGGGTGCTTTACTGAGATGCAAGAGATATGACACCCAACTTCTGACAAATATATTCAAACATTTCTCGAGGCAGGGGTTTGTTGAAGATGCCTGCAATATGTTCCTTAGTGCTAATATATTCCATTTTGATATTATGATCAACAACTTTTTCATCAATAAAGTGGTACTTTGTTGGGGTATTATTGGTTTTTTAGTGCATGATTGGGTCCTTTGAGAGATTGGTTATTTATTTCTATTTTTATATCCTTCAAGGTTTTATTCATCCATAGAATTTGTGTACAACATTCTATTGTTGCTATATATTTGACGTCATATTTGGAGAGAGATATAGATGATTGTTTCTTGCTTAACCATGATACAAGACAATCCCCTAAGAAAAATTCATTTGCACTAGTACTCTTTCATTCATCAATGCTTCCATTCCATTCAATATCAGTTTATGTTTTCAAAGTAAAATTTGTGCTCTTAGGATACCACAGTCTAAAATCAAGGGTGCCTTTTAGGTATCTAAATATCATTTTTATAACTTGCATGTGAGATTCCTTGGGAGCTGACTGGAATATTTTCACCATACCAACTGTCTACATGATGTCTGGCTTTAAATTTAGGTATAAGATACTTCCAATCATCAGTGTATAGAGAGTGGCATCTACCTCAGGAGATTCACCATCCTCATTCTTCCATTCCAAAATGTTTAAGCATTTCCTTCAGGTATTTTGTTTGTGTAATGAAAATTACAACACTAGTTTGAGTTACTTGAAGTCTAAGAAAGAAGGATAACTCTCCAATCATTGACATTTCAAATTCTTTTTACATTTCTTGGGAAAATATATGACTCATTTCATCATTGGTGATACAGAAAATCAGATCATCCATGTACACGAGTGTAATCAATAAGTTGTCTTTGTCTAATTTCATGTATATGTTTCTTCCTATCTTGAACCCTTGTTGTTGAAGGTAGTGGTCTAGTTAACATAGCAAGCCATTGGATCTTGTTTTAATCCATATAGGGCCTTCTTCAATCTACATACATAATCTTTGTTCTCTGAAAAGTCAAAGCCTTCAAGTTGTTTGATGTATACTTCTTCCTTTAAATCACCATTTAGAAAGGTTGATTTTACATCTAATTGGTAGAGTTTCAAGTCTTTCAAAAAGCACATGCTAAAAACAATATTATAGCCTCTAACCTACAAATTGGAGCAAAGGTTTCTTCAAAGTCAATTTCTTCAATTTGAGCATACCCTTTGCACATCAATCTTTCTTTTTTTCTGATAATTTGTCCTTCTTCATTCATTTTATTTTCGAACACCCACTTGGTTCTAATTATGCTTTTATCCTTTGGACGAAGCACTAGATCCCAGGTTTCATTTTTTCAATCAAATTCAACTCTTCTTCTTCCATCTCATGTACCTAGTGTTGATCAATACTTGGTTGAGTAAAATTCTTTGGTTCTATTTGGATAGCAAATCTATATTTCATTTCTTGGGTGTAATGGTCATTCTTCTTCTTGTTTTTATCCCTTTATCCATATCTCCAATGACCTAGTTTCCCAAGTGATGATTTTGTTCAAACTTGAATGTTGTATTAGTTGGAGTCTATGTTTCTTTTTCTTATTCTAGGTTTTCTAATTCTCTTTCTTCTTTTGCAATAATTTCCTCATGATTTGTAAGGGTAAGATCTTCATTTATTGGACATAATTCATTTTCGGGTAGAGCCTTGTCTATTTTTACTTCAATTCTTTTTACTACCTTGTGAAGTCGATTGTCATAGCATTTGTAGGCCTTACTTCTTAATGAGTATTCAAGAAAAAATCCTTCTTCTACTTGGTAATCAAACTTTCCCATTGAATTATCATTTATTTTCATAAAGCATTTGCTTCCAAATATTTTGAAGTGTTTCGCATAAGTGGGCCTTCCTTTCCATAGGTCATATGGGGTATTATCATTGTTTACCCAAATTTGTGCCATGTTTATCTTGTATACTGCTACCCCAAATGCCTCCTTCCATAATTTAATAGGTAAATTAGCTTTCAACAGCATCGCCCTTGCAATCTCTTGCATAGATATTTTCTTTCTTTCTACCATTCCACTTTTTGGTGGGGTTCTAGCAACAAAGGGTTTCCTTTTGATTCCATGTTTTTCACATAACACAATGAATTCTCCTGAAGTAAACTCTCCTCCTCCATCTGACCTTAAGCACTTAATTTTCAAATCACTTTCATTTTCAACTGATGCTTTGAAATCTTTGAAACAATTTAACGTTTCCGATTAATACTTAAGGAAAGTTGCCCAAAGAATTCTGGTATAACCATCTATGAATAACATAAAGTACCTTTCTCCCTGTAGTGTTGGAGTTCTAGTTGGTCTGCATAGATCTGTGTGGATAATTTCTAGTGGCATTGATGTTAAACATTCAATTGACTTGAAACTATTCCTATTTTGTTTTCCATGTTGACATGATACAAAAATAACGTTTCCTGGTTTAAAAATTCTAGGCATATATTTTACTGCTTGAGTTTTTCTAATCTTCACCAAGATATCAAAACTTAGGTGTCCCAAGTGTTTATGTCATAGCCATATTTCATTTGAGTGACTCATGTGACATCTTTCTTCTTGAATTTCATTGAGAATGTATACAATCTACTATTCTTACCCATTTTCCTACGAGACTTCCTAAAGATGATCTCCTTATGTCACAATTTTTGGCCCAAAAGATGAGACTATATCCTTGATAACACATTTATTTGATGTTCAAAAGATTGTGCTTAAGGCCTTCAACATATAGCACATTCTTTGATTTTCCCCTGCCATTGTTGAGACTCATAGTGCCTAATCCAACAATTCTAGCAAACCCATTATCTCCAAAAGTTACATTTCCTTGCTTCTCTTTGCTTAAAGAAATGAACTTATTTTGGTCTCTTGTCATGTGCCTATAATATTCACTACCATCAAACCACTAGTTCTCCTTGTTCTTAGCATACATAACCAAATCACATTTCTCATGTGCATATTCTTTAGTCTTCCTTTTCCATACTCCTCATTTTGACTTTAATGAGCAATTTTGTGCTTCATCACCTAGATTGTTGCACATGTAACATTCTAGACTATAATTGGAAATAGGGACAAAGGAATTATGAGTTTTGATTTGATCTTAGATTTTAATTTCAACAACCTTATTTTTAGGAGGTTGGTGATTAGTCTTATCAGCCTTGTAGTATTTTTCCTTACGACCAAATTTTTTACATAAGAAATAGTGACCAAGGAATATAGTTTTAGTATAAGATTGCCTTGATGAGTCATTTCTTCCAAGTGAGGGTTGTATTTTTTAATTCTCATTCCTTGGTTGATCTTTGTTTCTTACTGAACTGTTGTGAGCAATATGAGGAGGATCTTTGAGGGCATTAACAAAACTTCTAGGTTTTACGACCTTATTGTTTATGAATCTTCCAAGATTTTCTTCATGATGAGTACTAGTGTCTATCTTTTCTGAACTAGAGGATTCACCTGTATAACCGAGCCTGGACTTGTCATATGGTGACCTTTGATAGTTGAGAATGGTGTCCAGATTTTGGGAGCTCTTCAAATTTTTGTTGATTTTTTCGGACTCCTTTTTTAAAAATACTACTTTAGGTTCCATTTTTTCATAGATCTCTTCCTTTTCCTTTAGTTTATTGCTCAACACTTCTTTTATTTTCTTACCTTCCTCTTTCTCAATTTTGAGAGAGATGATTTCTTTGTATAACTAATCTAGATTTATGAAGGAATGAAATGAAATACAGATATAAATAGAAACACATAGATACAACGAAAACAAAACTTCAATTCATTAATAACAAAGTAGTGAAAATTGTTTACATGGAGAATGGAAATAAACTAGCTCAGGCAATGGTAACTTATCTCTAAGAAGATATATGGTGACTACATGCCTTTTGAAGTTTGTTATAATGAGGCTCTAAGTCATATTTATTATTGAGAAATAATGGAAAACCCTAAACATCAAAAACCTACCCTAGGAGATGAAGCACCAAAAGTTTGTGGGCCCGGGATCATAACTTTGGCATACAATCTTCGTTTGATGTGCACGATACCTCATTAGAAAGATCTATCTAAGGACTAAAAATCTTTATTGAATTGTATGGGTTTGACCATTTTCCAAAGAAACATTGTTTAGGGCCTCAAAGCATCTCCGGACATTCAGGACCCAAAAAATTGCCAAAATAGTAAATTGTGTTGCACTTAAGGAAATTGAAAGAAACAATGGCGGGGGTCGAAGTGGAATAGGCGGGTGGTCATCAATATTCACTTAGAGCAATCCTCCCCACTTATGAAGCAATGGTCCCCATTGTGTTGAGTTCCTTCATGAGATGGGGAAACTTCTATTGAACTTGGTCTCTGGTGAGCCACTTGCCTTGGCACAGGAGTTGGCTAGCTTTGACAACCCGATACAGTTGGATCTTCTAATGGCGAGTGTTCTTGATCTACATGTCCATGATATGATTAGTTATGGCATGTTCCATGTAGTCTAGGTTTAACTCTGTTGGTGTGACTTGTTCTGCAATGTCTAATGTGTTTAGTAAGGGTGGAAAGTATGGTTGAAGGCAGCCCACATTGAACACTAGGTGCAGCACAAGGAATGGGGAAATGTGGAGCTCAAAACCATTGTCTCTCACAACCTTGGTGATGGTGTAAGGCCCATATCGGAGCGTTTTGATATTCTAATGGACTCTAGTAAGGCATTCTTTCTAAAAATGCAACCAAAATTTGTCACGCACCTGAAACTTGTGTGGCACCTGATGTTGATCATTTTGTTGCTTGTACTTGGCAATGGACTTATCTAAGATGGCATGTACCTACTTCAAGAAATGGGGTTGCTTTATCAGCCTTAGAATTTACATGTTTGGATTTTTTCTATGTAGTCGTATGAGGCATGGCAACATCAATCAGACATAATGGTTGAAAACCTAGACCCACTTAAAAAGGACAACGACTAGTCGAGCTATGGAGAGATTTTTTATAATTGTGCTAGACATAATGAAGGCTCTCATCCCAGGTTCATGGATGGTTGGAGTTGTACATGCATACTATGTGCACTATCATCCTGTTGATGACCTATGTCTAACCATCAATCTGTGGATGGAATGCAATCGACTTTGTGAGCTTAGTGTCAAATAATGTCTAGATGCTCAACCAGAATGTGCTAAAGAAATTATTATCCTGATATGATATAATGGTCTACGTAATCTAGGTCGATATAGGTGGCCACCTACATATTCCACATAGAACTCCAGTTAGTTTCATCGATTTCCTTGTTTATAGCAGCATTTACTATTTTTAGCAACTTTTTTGGTCCTGAACTTCTACAATAGTTTTGACCCCCAAAATTTTATTTTTTCTAAGGTCCATAGTAGGCCTATATCCATTGCGAAGGGCCTTCGGAAAATCCTATAATACTCGGAGAGATATTTACAACGTGGTATCATAAGTGCCAAACGAAGATAATATGACCAAGTTATGACCCTGGGAAGTTGGCTACCCAACTAACCCCAACAGGGCCCACAAAATCTTGGTGTTCCATCTCTTGGGGTTAAGGTTTGGTTGTTTAGGGTTTTCCCTTGTTGTTCAATAATAATAAAAAATCCCTTGAGCCTCATTTTAACACAATTTGGAGGCATATAGTTGCCACATCTCTTCTCAAAGATAAGCTACCATCGCTCGTGCTAATTTATTCTCATGTCCGTATGTAAGCATATTTCAGTTCTTTGATATTAATGAAATGAAGTTTTATTTCTGTTGCATCCCTGTGTTTATGTGTATATCTGTATTTTATTACATTCGTGCATAAGTCCATATCACTACAGGATTCCAAAATGTACCTATACTCATTCAAATAAGAGTTTGGAAGTGTCCTCCGCTATGATACTCTTCTTGCAAGCTGCCAATAAAGCCATCTTAGAAAATTTGTCCATGACCATATATACACAGTCATTACCATGCTTGGTAGAAGGGAGGCCCGACAGATAGTCCATGGAGATGGACTCCCAGGGCTGGCTGGGAGTAGGCAGAGGAGTGTACATGCCTTGTTTCTTGATGGTTGGTTTAGAGATGGCACAGGCAGTGCAGGTTCTGATATATTTTCCAATGTTGTGTCGAAGTTTTTGTCAATAAAAATACTTTTGTAGTACGACTATAGTTTTCTCCACACCAAAGTGTCATGTGACCCGATTATAGTGTGCCTCCCAAATCAACTTGGCACACTCGTTTGAAGGAACATAAAGGTGGGCCAAGTAGAATAATAATGCATCCTAGAGGTGGAAATCTGGAACTTGCTTGCCATCCACTAACATCTAGTATGTGGTGGAAAACTTTGTATCATTTTTGTACAGTTGTGGCCATCAAGAGGTCTCATGGCCTTAAGAATTAAGAACAGTAGTCAATGCTACAACTGGGGGCCGACTGAGGTAATCCACAGCATGACTGGTGTTGATATTCTTGTATTTAATGTTCAAGTGGAATTTTTGTAGATATCTAGACCACTTATGATGGCGATCGTTCTATAACTTCCCTTATGTCTAGATAAACTGAAGAGGTCAGCGATCTGTGTGTATGACAGTCTCCTTCCTCATAGGTGAGGTATTTCTGAATTGTATCAAAAAGTGTCTCACTATGATAGGCCATTGGATGCCCCTGTTGGGTGAGAAATGTGTTAATAGCCTAGTCGAAGGCGTCTATCTCAATTTCAAATGATTGTTGTAGGTTTTTCAATGTGATTACATGTGGAGAGCAAAGGCAATGCTGTAGCTCATAGAATTCCTTTTGATGGGACTCAGACCATAAAAACTTTGCTTTTGCATCGTCATTATTAATCTAACTCATAGGCCGAGTGATATGACCAATACAAACCTCTAATAAAAATTGTCAAGGCCCAAAAATATGTGAATCTTTGTTAGAGTGGTTGGGGTTGGCCAATCTCAAATGACTCAAATCTTAGCCGGATCCACATGCACTCCTTTCTCATCAATCATGTAGCCCAGATATTGGACCTGGCTCATGCCAAATGTGCATTTCTCCAACTTGGCACATAGTTTGTGTTGTCGCGGGGTTTGAAGGACCTACTAAATATGTTGTAGGTACTCTTCCCAACTCTTGCTAGAAATGAGGATGTTGTCTAGATATACAACCACAAATGAGTTGGTGAATGGCCACAAGATGTCATACATCAGCCTCATAAAAGTTTGAGGGCATTTGTCAACTCAAAAGGCTTGATCAACCACTCGAAAAGGCCTTCCTTGGATTTGAAGGTGGGCTTACATATATTTGTGGGTTCTATTAGCACCTAGTGATAGTTAGATTTCAAATTGATCTTGCTAAAATGCTTGGCCTTCTTCAGCTGGTCAAGCAGGTCATCAATATGTGGGATTGGATACCTGTTCCTGACAGTGATTTCGTTTAGTGCCCGATAATCAATGCAAAACCTCCAAGTTCAATCTTTCTTCTGTACAAGTACAATCAAGCTCCCACAAGGTGAGGAACTTGGTCGGATGTGACCTTTTTGCAGCAACTCCTAGATCTGCCACTTGAGTTGCTCATTTTCCACAATAGAGCGATGGTATATCAGCCCATTGGGTGGAGGTGCTCCGGGAGTCAAATCAATCAAAAGTTTGACCTGACAATGCAAAGGTACCCGTGTGGGTGAGGAGAATATGTCCCTCTATTCTTCCACGACCTTATCCACCTGCTTTTGTTGCATGGGAAAACCCTTCCTAGGGGCCATGGATGTGGCCACTATCTTCCCCTTCCTTTGAGAGTGAATCAGAAAGAAAATAAATTTCCTGGTCTAGGAGATGATCTTACTACATTGCTTAGTAGATATAAAAGAGATGATAATGGGTGAGGATACCTCTGGTATCCTTTATAACTTATTGCCCAAAGTAATAATAACAATTTGAGGCATGGACTCATACATGATATGATGCTTCCATTAGTATGGTTGGCCTAATAACACATCACAAAATTCAATAGGAGAAATATCACACAGTACCTCATCCGTGAAGGGCTTGATGTTGTAGATAAGGTGGCACTTCTAGCTTACGTGGAGATCTTGTCCTTGGTGAAGCCACCCAATGGTGTACGACTGCAGGTATGGTGTGGTCAGTAGGCCCAACTGCTTCATGACCTCTACTGAAATGAGGTTCTTTTGCCTCTCGTTGTTGATAATGAACTACAGCAGAGAACCCTTCACCCACATTTGTGAGTTGAAGAGATGATCCCCATCCTCTGGATCTCCAGACTCAATCTTCTAGACCTTGGTGGTGGAAACGATGGCATTGGGCTCTACATTAATAATATGCTTCCCCTTGTCATTCCCCTTGGCAACTTCTGGTTCATAATCAAAACATGCATCGGGATCTTGTGTAATTCACGCCACTTGCATATGTCCTTTCTCATCTTCGTGGTGCCATTCTTTTCTTGCAGCTTCGATGGATTGTCTTGGGTCGCTCCTCCTTGCTCTGTTCTATGTTTTGTGGTTTGGTGGTGCTCTTTCCTCGCTTCTAATTTGTAGATCCAAAATCGTGCTTCTTTTGTTTAAATATTTATTCAATCTATGCAGTATATCGGTATGATGCACCAAGCAAGGAGATGTCTAGGAACTCCATTTCTTCCTGAATGTATTTGTGCATACAACTGTGATACTTGAGCACCAAATGTCACTCAAAGTCTTTGATACCCAACCTTGTATGTAGAGTATGAAAAATATTTGTGAGCACATGCACATCTTGGTCCCTTTGTTGTCGTAGTGTGGTCTACTTTATGTACTTGTCCTCATAGCTCCCCATGGGGTAATAGTGTTCCTTGATAGCATCTCAAAAAGAGTTCCAAGAGGGGGTGGTTGTAAACAGAGAGGGTTCCTCGGCCCTTTTCTCATAGTAACTTTCCCATCAGTCCTTGACATGGGGGGGGCACCCTTAAGTAGAGAAAAAGTAATCTTCTCCCTATAAGGGAAACTATGGAGCGAAAAATAACCTTATAATAGAATAAACCATTTATTTACAACATTTGCATCTATTTGAACTTCAAATATAGGGATATCAAAGTTCACTTTTACCTTGAAGGGGGAGGCACCTCCAAATTTATTGTTGGATGAAAATGTGTCATCAGTGGCCATTCGCTGAAGGATTTGGGAAAAGTCGCCCATCATCTCGTTCCTTTGTCCATCGAGGGCTTCTTCGAGCAATAGTTTGAAAGGATCTCTTGCTCCCTTGTCTTTCTTTTCTTGCACCATAAGAGGTCATGGGTGTTGACATGGGCAGTCTTGTAAAATTTCAACCAGTTCAAGTCCCAACTCCTTATACCATGACCTTGTTGGGGTCATACACAAAAAAACAAAGAAATATCAGACCGCTCTAACACCATTGATGAAGGAATGAAATGAAATACAAATATAAATAGAAATCCAGAGATATAGTGAAAACATAACTTCAATTCATTAATAACAAAGTATGGAAAATTGCTTACATGCAGAATGGAAATAAACTAGCTCAGGCAATGGTAGCTTATCTCTGAGAAGAGACGTAGTGGCTACATGCCTTCTGAATTGTGTTACAATGATGCTCAAAGGCCTATTTATTATTCAGAAATAATGGAAAACCATAAACATCCAAAAACTTAAACGTAGGAGATGAAGCGCCAAAAGTTTGTGGGCTCTATTGGGGTAAATTGGTACATCAACTTCCCGGGGTCAAAACTTTTGCATACAATCTCTATTTGATGCGTACGATACCTTGTTAGAAATATCTATTTGAGGACTGCAATTTTTTACTAAAAACTCCTAATGCAAGAAAACAGTTTGCTCATTTTCCTAAAAAACGTCGTTTAGGGCCTCAAAACGTCTCCAGAAGTTTACGACACGAAAAATTCAAAGTAAAAAGTAAATTGTGCTACACTTAAGGGAACTAAAAGAAATAATGGTGGGGGTCCAAATGGAATAGGTGGGTGGCCACCAATATCCACATGGATCAATAACTTCCCATTCTTCCTTATGAGTTTATCATTTTCTTCTAAGGCAATGATAAATTATGCTTCCAAATCACCCATAACTTTAGTTCTTTCTTCTCTTTCTAAATTTTGTCCTTCATTTGAGACAAACTTGAATAATATCTTTTGTGTTTTCTCTTCTTTTATTTTTATTCTTTTACTTTAATTTAGTCCATGCTATTTTATCAATTATATTTTTATTATATTAAATTATTTTTATTTTTCTTTATTCATTCTTGTTATTTGTTGGTCTTAGTTATTTTCTTTATTTTGTTTCATTTCTTTTTATTATTTTGTTTATTGTTTTGTAGCCAACTTTTCCTCTTTTATTTCTCTTTTGTTTCCTTTTTTCTTAGGTATTTATTAATTATTTTTTCCTACCCTTCTCTCATAAACTTATTATCCTAATGATGGGTCCTAATTGTGACCCAAAACGTCAATACAAAATGCCTACTGTGGATTCATCTCCAAATTTTGACTCTTTGAAACTCTTCCTTGTCAGAGACATCATTGTCTTGCTTGGAGAATAAATTCTTTTTTTTTTGAAATTTCCCTTTTAAACATATTTTTCTTAGGTTCTTCTTCATCATCACTATCATCTTTAAGAGGACACTTGGTAACATAATGTCCTATTTTACCACATCTAAAACAAACTAGAGGTAACTTACCTTTAAGCTTGGAACCTTTCTTTAGCCTCCTAACAAGGTATGTCATTTCAGTATCAAAATTATTGTTGATGCGATCACTGCTCTTGCCTTTCTTGATGATTTCAATGCTTTGAATATAACTTCCTTATGGGTTGGATTTCCTAAATTCATCTCATATGTTGTGAGAATTCCATGAAGCTAGGCCACTGATAAAGTGTCCAAATATTTTAATTCTTCTATTGTATAAAATTTAGCTTCAAAACAATTTGGAAGAGATCTCAAATCCTTTTGGACAATCATATTTTCTTTGACATCTTCACCCATCCCTTTGTGCGAGTTAACTACTTCATCTACTCGGAGAAACTAAGCAGCAATATCTTCTTCATCATTCATTTTAAGACTTTCAAATTTTCTTCTGAATATTTGAAGCTTTGCCTTCTTTACCTTGCCATCTCCTTTATATAATTCGAAAAGCTTGTCCCGCATTTTTTTAGCTTATTAAAAACTCATAGCTTTGGTGAATATTAAATATGACATACCACTTGCAATAGAGTTCAAAGCCTTGGAATTTGCTACATATGCCTTCTCCCCATCCTAGTCTATTGGAAGAGGAGATGGGATCTTATATCCATCTCTAACTGATTTCCAAACTTCAACATCAAGATACATCAGATAGTACTTCATTATGATCTTCCAAAATGCAAAATGTGTTCTGCCAAAGGGGGGGAATTTAAGTGCTTCTTTACTAGCCATTTTGATTGGAATTTTTTTCTTCCAAATATTAGGTTGATCTGAAGAAGTTTTCCATAATACCAATTGTTATAAATATTAAGAGGGTGGGGGAATCAATATTTCGTCCAATCATTCATTTTTCTAATTTAAAATTTCTTACAATTATGAAACACAAACCATGCTAGGACAAAAGAATTAAAAATGAAAAATCACTTATATAATTTTAGCTCAGATTACAATGACGAGGACACAAATACTCCTTTACAAATTCAAGCTCTAACCTATCAAATAAGGACAACAATATTTTTTTACAAACCAAGGCACCAACCTAGTAATAGAACGTGGACAACAATCATCTTAAACATGCCCAAGCACCAACTTGGAAAAATAAGGAGGACACCAATGTTATTCAGGCACCAACCTGATAAACTACATCCAAAATAGTCTCCAAAACTACTCAATAAGCTCCAAAACCCTGTCCAAAAAAGTTCTTCAAATTAGCTCCAAAATAGGTTCCAAGTTAGGCTTCTGTAGAAATTTTGAATAATATGACACTTATTCACAGAGATTATCCTAATTATACACTATTTGTGGAATCATGCATAATACATAACCTCCTCTACGTTGATCATAAATTTAGGAGTATTAAGAAACAATCACATGCGCACAGTGAAGCATCAATCACACATATCAACACAGTATGTACCCGGGGAAAGCATAAAGCTGAAAAAACCCCAAACTATCTGTATATTATATTGATTGAGAACATGTAACAGAACATAGTACAATACTCCTCGCAAGTACTCAGTACTATCTCCACCTGTTACACACAAACTAGCTCAAATCTGAATCAATCACTGGCTCAAATATCCTCCGCTGCTTGCCTGCCTCCACTGCGCAATCCTGCATGAGAATACTGATGAATGTATGATCCAAATTCGTATTTCCCTTGGATATACCACACAATCCTCATTGGAAATACTCAATCCATGCATGTGCAAATCATGCACAACTATAGTCACAACTGGCAGCGATCTCAACCTCTAACACTTGTCTCCATTGAACTGAACACGCACTGACATGCACTAAGTTAACTGATGTATTCTTCAGTTGCTTTATCAGTTAATAATTATTGGATTAATTAATAACTAATTCATATCACTCATCACTTAGTCTAATTGCAGTTAGACTAAATACAACTAGTTCAACTAAGTCAAACTGAACACAACTCCATCAACTCCATTGTTAACTCCACCAAACTCAATCTCTTGAGTTCTAACTGAAGTCCCGCATGTAACAACTCAACTAAACATTATGAAACTCGTATTTCCTTCTTCCAGCTGCATGTGCCACATATGTAGCTCAAACTGAAGTGCTCCAAGAGGATAAGATAAAGTTTATAGTCCAAATATTATTAAGAGCTAATAATATTCGATTGTTCTATATTTAGACTGATAGTACCTCCGCTGTTGTCTAAAAATAGAAGTCCATCTACTTTTACCAACATGACCAATCATCCATAAACAGCATCCTGCAACTCATAGACCATGATCCATATGTCTAAAAATAGACTTTGCACCAAAACTTGCCTGCGGGACCACTTAGTGAAGGCGACTCCTTTCCACTAAGCTCCATCATCTTGTTGCATTCTCAACAAGAATTTCTTGTTGCACACTTTTCAGCACTCCCTCTGTTATAGCTCCAAATCTCACTATTATAGTTTGTGATGCTGCACTCATGGCCTAGGGCAACCCCTCCTTCCAGACCTGGTCCAAAATTTAAAAAACAGTGTTTTATCCCTTATACGTGACATTTCCCTAAGTTAAACGCGTGTATACGCGGGTAGGCATAAACCCAACCCACGTATATGTATTAAAACACTTAAAAAATATAAAACTCCTTAATTTCGGGCGGAGATCGCGGGTTTTACCTGCTGATCACCTGTTAGTGCCCGTGGCCCAACTGTTCC
>APFE031173054.1:12927-31770 GCA_000404065.3 Pinus taeda
AAAGAAGGCCAGGAGATGAGACTATGTTATGGAGAGAAAAAGGCCAAGAGATAAGTGATTGTTGATGAAAAGCATAGAATAGAGTTGCATGGACTACGATGAGCGATTGTTGTTGTGCAGATAAATGGGCTACTACAGAGTGAGCAGAGAAGAAAGGTGAGATCAGGCAGAGTGGCTGCCAATTACAGAGAACATGCAATTCGTATTTGAGTGTGAGTTGGTGCTTGCATACAGGAAATTGGTGCTTCCATCTCTAGTGGGTGCTTGAGAAGGCTTGGGGTTGGTGCCTCCTGCAATTTGGCTTGCAAAAATCCAAGGAGCTACAATTTAGTTCTTGTAAAAAATCATTGAGGCCGATGCCTCACATGGTTTTCTGGTAAGCTCGACAAGTGTCTACAAAAAGAGGGAGTTGGTGCTTCTTGCTAGTCGGTGCTAGCAAACAATCAAAGGGATTTGGTGCTTCCTGTGAGTGGGTGCTCACAAAACAGATTGATGTAGTAGAGTAGGTGCGCTTATTGCATCAATAAAAACAACTAGCTTTGGTGGTTTTTTCATGAAAGCATTTCCATGTAAAACCATGTGTCTGATTTGTGTGATGTTCATGGTGTGCGCTTGTATGTTGATTTTATATTGCTGCTCATTATATGGATGGTTTCCAAGTATGAATCAGAAAAGTAAATTGTATAAAAAGTTAAAATTAGTCTTAATACTGATTCACCCCTCCTCTCAGTATTATCATTTGTTTCCAACAACTGTAAGAATGCTATAAAAATAAAATAATCTCATAAATTACTAATTCAACTCCCCTCTCAGTATTATTTTTTGTTTCCAACAACTATAAGGATACTAGAAACATAAAAGCATCTGATAAATTACTAATTCGCCCCCCCCTCAGCAATTCCTTATTCCAACAATATTTGTTGTTCCAGAAAATAAATGAATGTAAAGAAGTGAAGTATAGAGTACCTGTAGGTTTATTCTTCTTTTTGGCCCTGTATATCTTCCCTGGGCTCTAAAAGATATTAGTGGCCTAGGGAGTTATTATTTCTTCTTGTATTTTTTCTTCCACACTTAGTGTTATAACCCTTCCTCCCTCTTATGTTTTAGAAAAGTATCCCTACATTTTTCGTATGTTGGTTCTTGCCTTGTAGTGGAGCCTTCACTTTCTCCTTCCTCCATCTCTACTACCTTTTGTGGCTCAATACAATCTTTGGATTTTTAAATTTCCCCTACAAGCTCTTTTGTTTTAACAAGGGTTACTTCTTTATCAATTTGTGTAACCACATACACTTCTTCTTTAGTCTTTGGTGGGACAAGATTGTTTTGTTCAGGCCATGCTACAACATGCACCTCTTCTAAATATATTTGTGTTGTAGGAGCTATCTCTTCTTATTTTTCCTCTTGTTCTTCTTCTTGTGTTGCAACAAGGGTTTCGACCTATTTTATAGAAGCTAGTTCCATGTCCTCCTTTTTTTACTTTATACTCTTATTTTTTGGTATTTTTTGCGTAGTGTAGGTCTCTTAGTCATTCTCCTTAGTCTCCTTGTTGGAGGTTGGCTTCTAATGATCTCTAGATAACTATCATGACCTCCCTTGAATTTTTCTTCCTGTGGTTGCAACTTAGCAACTTCTCCTACTTTAAGAGTTGCAGTAGGTACCTCCTTAGGGATTGTAGTAGCTGCATATTTTAGTGGAGTTGTAATAGTTGCAACTTCTAGTGGAGTTCCAACAACTTTTTCTTCTGCAAGTGATGCTTCAACTTCCAAATGTGGTGCTTTCACAACATCATTCCATATGAAACATTCTCTTTGGAGTGCATGCTCCATAATTAATTTGATTGAGCCATGATGCGAAAGGGAACCCTTTAGCCAACTAGAGTTTTAAATTTTTGTGGCCATATATTGGAGTGTCTTACATAGGAAGAAGGGTATGTTAACTAGTTGTTAATCCCTCAAGTGATCTAATGGCCTCAAGCAGTGCTAATATATGATCCCATGGAACTCCTGATGTGTAAATTATCTCTACATGATGAGAGCTACATCTAGGGTGTTGGTAGATACCTTTTGTCCAATCCACTCTAGTTATTTACCAACCCCTTTTCTGACATGAGAAACTACTCCACCAATTATGGATTCAAATTCTTCCTAGAATTCCATCATTCTTTGACTTGTTGTAGCCTAGATATTGTTTCCAGGGTTTTCATCTTCCTAGACCACTATTCCCACTACCAAAGACCTATCATGTTGGAAATTGAGCACAATTTCAAGGGAAATAACATCAACATACCCTTATAGTCTCTCAACATACCTACTCCATCCCGCGGCCTAAAACATTTCTAAAATATTGTTGTAATATTATAGAAAGAGGGATTTTATGGACGTTATGTGATTCAATGAACCTCCCATTGTTCTTGCTTAGATTTCATATAGTTTACTAGGTACAAGTTTGAATGAATAGTTCATTGGGGGCGGAATATTTTAATTAGGATAATGAAATCATAGGTTGATGGTGTAGATCACATCATAGGCTTATGGTGGTTGTGGAGTATTATGGTGAGTGATTTGTGCAGTCTTCTTGAGGTAAGTGAAAATTATGTCCATTAATTTCATTCATTATGTAAAAGAAATATGTCTTTTGTTACTTACTATGAGTTGTTGTCCTTTTCTAGGTTGGCAACGACATGTTGTCATATTCTCAATTGGTACTTAGCCACATCTTCATTCTCTTTTGTCCTCATTATCTGATTATGAAGACTCTTCCTCTTTACTATTCAATTCATCATATGAAAAATTGTCCCTCGTCAGTTCATCATATGAAAAATGAATGTTCTCCCTATCTCCTTCTATATTTTCCCCAATAGGTGGTGGAATATCCCCTTGATAATTATATTCTTCAAGTGATTCAGCTAAATCATCAAGGGTAGCAGTAACGAAATCCAAAACCAAAGAAACTAGAACACCATAGTGGGTTGTCTCTTTCAAATATTTATTATGAGGAAGAACATACGTAACAAGGAGTAATCTGATTAAACTCTATTAAAGTGATGGGTGATAGGCCAAATCCTCCAAAGTTGCTTGTAAGTAACCCTATAAGCATGCTTTGGACCCTAGTGAGATGACTCTACTTTCTCAAATATATGGGTTGGAGTCAGATTCAAAGAATTACTACCTTGAACGAAAGGTTATTCTTGTGAATGAGTTGAGTTATTAGCCTTACAAATATTGACCCTCCTTCTAGTGCCAAAATGTTGACATCGCTGGAAACCACCAACATACAGGTGGTCTCACTGATATGAAGTCCCAAGTAGACCTGACACGATTTGGAGTAGGAGCCCCATTTAGGACATAGTCTTGACTGCCATAATCTTAAATATTTGTCTTGGCTACAATAAACAACATACACGAGTATGCGTATACTTTCGAGATAACCAGGTAAGTTAGACTTGTGAAGCACTCAATTTCAATAGTAATAGTAATAATGAGTATTTAGAAGAAGAGTAATAGTAATATCCTAATAAATATGCAAAAATTTATATAAAAAGAGCATTAATTATCTTGTAAAATTGTTCACAATGAAACAATGACCATGAAAGAAAGAAATGCACAATTCAAAGATGTATACTAAAGCCAATGAAATATTTAATTTCGCTTAATATATATAAACAAAAAAATACACCACAAACAATGAAACAATAATATTATAACATTCACAATATATGCATGAAAGTGTGTTAGCTTTAAGAGCTTCAAACCATTAACTGAAATTTCCAAGATACACAATTACAACGATGCATCACTAGCCCCAAGAGTGGAATGTTGAGCCACTACTTCCTCCAAACTAAGGATAATCTTCTCACTTATGCCTACCTTGAGAATCCAAGGTGAAAAGTCCTTTGCTTGAGCTATGAGGGTTTATTTATAACAAATGAGGTGACCTTTTATCTCCCTTATGACTTTTGACCTCTCTCATGACTCTTGAGTTCCCATGTGACTTTTGAGTTCCTACATGAATCTTGGAATTCTTAATAACTCTTTACATTCCATGTGTGACCCTTGGGTTTCCACACATTTAAACTTTTCTGATTTTGATAATTACAAAATTACATTCAACTAAAATGTGGCAAATACATGTTTATGTCAATGGTCATTTGGTGACATGTAACATGAGACTTTGTTGTAATGTGTCGATGTCAAGTTATCTTCTCTATTGATGTGTCTTTAACTCCTCATGATGGATCTAAAATTTATTTTATCTTCACCCTCAATGGGTATCGGCATGGTATTGAGATATTCTAAATCATCATGAGTCACTATACATCTGTCGTAGTTTATAGTTCCTCTATCTTTTGTATGATGGTATATTTATGTTTCAACTCCATAAGTGTTGTATTAGCATATTTCCTTGATGATCTCCTTGAACATTATCTACCATCTTAGGATGAAAGTAACTAAAAATGGAGCTCACACATGGAAAGAGAATATCAGTCCTAAAATCATCTATTCTACCTTATGTTCATGCAAGATATTGACTGTGATGGGAAATGTGCAAGGTCTGAGAGAAATAGGATTTCTAGTGCAGAATGCATAGGATATAGATGAAAGAAGTGAATGATTAGGCACTACGAGTGTGCAATGCACAATGGTAAGGGAGGAGGAGCCATGCTTAGGCGTAGTACACAGTTTCAGGATGCAGGGATGATAGGGTTTCCCACTGGGAATGTACAATTCATAGTTCTTGAGGAGGAGGATCTAGGTACTATGTAGTTTACCAATACAAGGGTTGAAGGATGGCCCTAATATCCACTAAAAGTGTGTAGTACATAGCGAAGGCAAGGTTACTCAAGGCATTACACATAGGGCGATTGCAAGTAGTAAGAGTGATAATCTTAGGCTTGTAACTGCACAATGCACAATGACTAAGGAGGAGCATCTAGGGATTGTGTAGGTTAACACTTGAAGGGTATATATGTGACCTTATTGTACATTAATAATTCACAATGAAAAATACAAGACAGAGTTGATCAAGGGTTGCGTAGTGTGCAGGTGTAGAAGGTAAGGTTTGAGTGTCTATGCTCCAATGTTTATCAATGCACAAGGAGGTTATCCTCAAGATGAAATAGTATGAAATTCTAGGAGGTAAGGGTGTCATCAATAAATCTTAGGAGTGTACAGTGTGCTTATTACTTGGTGAGAAATCCGCGTGCTTCCAACTTGCGCAAGATGAGAGGACAAGGAAAAGCTCCAATGATTTCACTAAGTATGAGACCAGTGAGACAAGAGTGTAAGAGTAAGAGCATACAACAAGTACTTAACATTATCACACACACATACACCCTCAAACACATGAAAGAAAAATGCCCAATACCCAAAATCAACATGTATTCATTGAAACAACAATAAAACGACGCTTATCTCGAAGTGTGATAGTTACGCTACATGAATTTACAACACAAGTGTCAACTACAATTAGAAAGTGTTTTATGCCATGGAAGTGTACCCAGTGCATGCTTTTATGATATATGAGATGGACTAATGCAATATATTTCACTAGAACTACCTCTTAAAGGTGCATTGAGACTACTTCTAAGAAAAGATGACACTTCGAGTTTTCTTGAAAAGGAACTTCAACAACTAGTGAAAAAATGAATAATAATCATGGAACATCTTAAATAACTTGTGACAATGTTTCACAGTACAATAGGAGGCTAAGAATTTTGAAAGTAGGAAAAATTTGGAGGGGGTTGTAGTAGCTACAACACTAGTGTAGCTAGGGTTTCAGAAAGCTTGAAATATTATAATAGCTTTATGATAAAGTTGAAGTATGTACATTTACGCCATTATTACACACACACACACACACACACACACACACACACATATATATATGAAGTTATTTATATTGTTTTATATTTTATTTTTCTACTTCCATTGTCTTCTTAAATAGGTAATTTCCTACACTTATTGTTCATGTAAATTTAACATATGAAGAGCGAAAATTGTTCAAATATCTCAAAAACGTATTGATGATAATAATGAAAGGTTATTACTGTAAATTTGTAGTAATGGAATTAATTTAATATATGATCTTTTCTTGTAAAAGTGTACCCTAAGGGTTAGAACTTATTAGTATATATTTGGTATCTTTACACCTGGATTGCCAAGTGGAATGGGTTTGAAATGAATTGAAATATTTTCCTATGTTCGACGTTTTAATTTATATACTAGATCAACTGTAAGGTTGAATATTCAAATGTTATTGATCTAAGAAACACCTAATGTTAGAAAAAACCTTAGAAATGCATCGTAAGATAGAGTTCCCCAATTATTATAGCTACTTCAATCTTTTGTCCAACTCATTATTTTATAAGTGTTTTTTGATGTGAATAATTCATTTTCCAACTTGAAATGCTAAACATTTTAGGTCATATATTATTTTATTTTGTGAAATTTATATTTTCATATCTTAAATAAATAATATTTGTGTGATGCATAATTATTAATAAATAACGAATTTTGTGATAAATTCTTTCATATTGGAATAAATATTAGTCAATTCCCAAATAAACATCTATGGAATAATTTGAATGTCCATTTCATGAAATTGTGTGATCTACTAGTTTCATTATGAGTGTATTTGCATCATTTATATAATGTGTAGCCATTGCATTGGGCATTATACTAATAATACTAACTAGTAATTACAATTGCTAGAGTTTTTTTTCTTTCAAATAAAGGAACATCATTTTTTTTTTATGGGGAAAATGTCCATGGGGGATTTGAGTCAGAGACCTTTTTGTATGGAGTGCCTTAACAAAACACCCATTCACTACCAATCCAAATCCCCATGTGAAATCAAGGAACAGGTTTTTTTTTAAGAAATGGTTAAGGATTTTACATTAATAATAATAGATTATGAGGTATAACCCTTACAAGATTTTCTTATTCTCTGACAATGTAAATATTCACCAAACCATACAAAATAAGTGCCAATATCTAGGGTTTCATTTATTCCTTATTATAAATATATACCTTTTTATGAATCTACAGAAGATCCCAAGTATAAGAAGGTATTTACATTACAACATATATCAACAAAATTTTTTAACTAAAACCAATAAACTCGTCCTTAGTTTCTCACATCAACAACGTCCAACACTAGGATTGTCATTCCTTTGTGAGCAAAGAGGCTTATTCTTATTAGTAACTACACTAGGAGCAACACCTACAAGAGAAAGCTGATCATTTCCAACCATACAATTATCTAGAGCTATAACCCAAGTGTTGAATGCAATAACTTCCTCATGGAATTCATTTAAAGAAATTTCCAGACTACTTAGAAGTCAGAGGAACTTAGCTTCTAATAATAGTTATGAAGACTAGCATTATCTGTCATCCATGTTATCCTGTTGTTTCCTAGAAACCCTAGAAACACCTTAAACAAATCCAAAAATTTAAGAAACAACAAACCAAAATTAAGGCTCTCTCTAAGACAATGAGGTTTTTCCATTTCTGGAAAGGACCCCTGAACCTGACTTGCAAAAGAACCAATAATCTTAACCCACACCCCAAGACCAGAAAGGTAAGGATTCCAAAGAATTTTTTGGAGTTCCACATAATATCTTATATAATTGAGACTGAAACACTGCGATGAGCCCAAAATCCTTTGGAGGATGATGAATAGACTGATGATTGAAAGTGTAGGGTGATGAAATTAAATCCAACCCACTTCTAAAATAAAGAAGCTCCATAACCATATTGAATTCCAATTCCTCCCACCAAATAAGAATTAAATTCTTATGGTTCATTTTGCAGATGAGATGAAATATTTCAAGACACATAATAGGGTGCATGAAACACCTAGAGGAAAATTTTGAAGATCGACGTCAGGAAACAATAAATATTGAGATCCCAACACCACTTAGTGTTTTAACAAGATCCATAGACTGTTTATAGTAGGAGGAATATGTCCCATCCCCACTTGGAAACAAATTTCCATATGTGTCAAAATTTGAATGAAAGTGAATATGCCTTGGGACTCTTATCATGACTATGGTATATAGATGATTTTGAAATTTTCTTGACCTAAATATAATTTTCTTGACCCAACATGGAGTATTTATTTTCCAAATTGTAAGCCATTGAATTCAAATGTTTGTAAACATGGAAAAATTCCACATGCTCTAATTGAGAGGCAAGTAAGAGAGTCCTTCGGAGAATAAGAGGGAAATCATAGCTCGACTCCATTGTAGCCTTGACCACCTAACAAATTATAATAATTACTTCAATGAAGACTAGAATAATGTTAAAATTTATTTCCAAAGAAGTTTCTAGACCCTTCCATAGACAAAGAAACTCCACTTGGTTGTTTGCTGCATGACCAAGACCCCATGCAAATTTTGCCACAATTTTTTCATTGGGAGTGAATAATTCCCCTATTGCTCCTGCCTCTCTGATATAGGAACATGATTATTAAAATAAAAAATTGGATGCATTATTTAGGATAGTTGAATTCTATAATGATTAGTTACACTACACTAGAAGCATCAACATTCTCCACCATGGAAACCATTCATATTTTACTCGGAAAACTTTTTATTATCTTTAAAACAAAAGCAAACATAAAATGTTAATTACATATATTAACTAATATATTTCCTTCAATATGAGGTATATAATGTCATTTCACATTCCTTTTAGCCTTAGAATTTGATGCTTTGTTACAAGGTAAACATTTCATACTTTGAGGGTGTTGATGAAGCTTCTCTTGGATCTACAAATATAAGTTTGGCATAGTTTCAATTGTTTTTTGGTTTTTATAATAGACAAATAACTTAACTTGTGCAATTTCTTTACATAACTTAAGATATTCTTTTTTTCATTTAGGTTTATCTTAGGTGGTTAGGAGAAATAATTGTTGTCCTCCCCACTTAGGTTCAATTCTTGCAAGCCACATGTTGAGGTTTGTTGTTATTGGGTTTGATTAGTCCATAGAGGAATAAAACATGCATGTTCCTCATAATATGGAATATAAATATATTTCACATAATGAGGTGAGGAAAGAAAAACATATGAGATGTGTTTTGGTTTTTGAATTCCATTACTCACATTATTAATGTTTCCATTTTATGCCATTTTAGGCATCACAATGCTCGATGTAACAAAATATGATGATGTAAGACAACTATATGTAATGAAAAATTGTTTTAGTATTGTTGTATATGAAAATATCTATTAATCAATCAAGTAACCAGTAATTAGCTCGCAACTAGTGCACACATTAGCATGTTAGCATTATACTATGTGTAGTGTGTGTTGAATCTACAGTGGCACACAAGGTTGTTGTATTTTTGAATCTATAGTAGTACAAAGGGTTGGCCCTTGCATACATTTAGTTATTTATGACCTTTTGCCACACTTACACTAGTACAGACACTTTGTTTTAAAGGCTAAACTTATTGGCACATAAGGTTTCCCTGATATATTGTATTTTTTCCATGTTACAAATCTCAGGGAAAACCCTTGGATAATTTACCTCATTTCAAATATGACACATAGGGAAAAGCCTAGATTATTAAGGCCAAAAAGCAAGTCAACAATAAGGATGAAAGTCATTAGAGAAATATACTCTCTATGAGCTCAACATGTCAGTTATGGGAATCGCACCTGGGTGGGGAGGATGATAATCATTCCTCCAACCACTTGAAATTAAATCCAACTGTATGTTAATTCATTAATTTGGTGGTACATTATATAACATATCCAATGTCAATAAATTCTGCGATGGAAATAAAGATTGAAAGGCTTATTTATTATATAATCTCTTCAACAATAACATTATTTAAATATATCATATTGAATAGTTGTGCATAGGAAAATACCTCCTTTAAAGTAAAAGTTGGTAGGAATAAGAAATTTGACCATGGATGTTGCTACATATATAAATAATGATTATAATGATGGTAGAGAATGAAAACGATAATAATCACAAGAATGTATACCAAGATGGAAAACATCAATAAATACAATGTCATATAGCCATATAATGTTGAACATTGTATTTTCTGGAGGCGAAAGAGGAGCTACAGAGGTCCAGGGTTTGATCCGAGGAGATGGTTGAAATAGCGATCCCCCTTGACGAGCAGAGTTTGAAGAAAACCTTGAGCATGGAAATTGATGGAACATACATGCAGAGCGTGGCAACGTCGAAGGACTGGAGAAATGCGTTAAAGACGGTTGTTCCGGTAGTGGTGGTGCTCCGAACCACTACGACTCGCACATTCGATACAGAGTCTGCTGGTGCGAGCTATGCCACGGGTTTCATTATCGATAAAGACTGGGGGATCATTCTCACTAACCGCCATGTCGTCAAGCCTAGTCTTTCTGCTGATCAACAGTTTTCCCTAAAGCTTTTGGTCAAAGCCACGGACATGGCAGGGTTGGGATCTGAAGGTTTGCACACAGGATTGGTCGTTAAAATCAAAGAAGGGGGTCTGCATGATACAGATCTGATCTCCCCCTCAATGGATTGGCCCAAACTTTGCAGATTCGGCCTGGATTTAACCGATCTGGCCAATACTAGAGAACAGGCAGAATCTAGGAAATAGATCAGCGATAATAAATATAGATCGAGCACTGGGTCTGTAGATCTAGACCTACAAATGGAAGAACGACCCTATATGAGGTCAGATTTAAAAGATTGTTTACAGCTAGAGCACGCCGGAAATAGCCGCACCACCGACTTAGGCAGATCAGGAACTCAGTCAAAACTCAGGTTGCAGGTAACAACATCTCGTTTTCAGATTTTTATTAAAACTTCTGAGGGGAAAACCTGCTTAGTATGGGTACATGCAGAAAGCACCATCATGCAGCTAAAATAACAAATATGGGCGTTGATGGGATACCCTGTTCAGATCCAACATTTGGTCAGTGGTAGGTGGTCCCTCCAGGATAGTAGAACCTTGAAAAACTATGAGATTAGTCCAGGAACAACCATTGGTTCAAAATTTAGGTTGAAAGGAGGAGCTCTGCCCCAGGGACAACTAAGCTCCTCAGGAGGAGACAAGGGGAAAAAGACAACACCTCAGCATCAACCCAAGGGAGGCTCCTCCTACAAAAATATTTTACAGGGTAATAGGGATCCAGGGTCTTCTCCAAATCAAGGCGGATATACACCCAGGCCATACATAGTCGATCAGCTAGGGCAAACCCCAGGCCTCAACTTTGATTCTACTGGGATTGATGATTTCATAAAGTCTTATGAAACACAGGCCTTAATATGTCGTTTTAACAGTTTTTGGCCAAAGCCAATGGATTTATTTCACTGGAGTTTTACCACTTGGACCATGGAATGTGATATACATTTATGCTCCAAGGGGTTTTTTATAGTCAGATTTGTATCCAAGGAAGTCAGAGATACAATCATCAATGATGGGCCTTGGTTTTGGGGAACATTGGGGCTCTTTACGACCCCATGGTTCCCAGATTTTGATCCAAACAAAATGACTGTCTCCAAAGTGCCGGTCTGGGTCCGCCTATATAACCTTCCCCTTCACTTTTGGAGTGAACGAGTATTGGAAGGAATTGGGAACAATATAGGGAAATATATCAAAACAGACCTGGAAAGGATTGATGAAACGGTCTACAATTTTGCACGCATTTGTGTGGAAGTAGATTTAAGCAAAGGACTGTCAGACAATATAAGGTTGATCTACAAACAACAAAATTAGCTACAAGGACTGGACTACGAAAACACTGCTTTCAGATGTAGGCTCTGTAGGCAGAAAGGACACTTGCAAAGCACATGTCCAGAAGCCAAGAAAGCAAACAGTAAAAAGAAGCAGAAAGGGAAGCAGAGGAAAGGATGGCAATTCCCCCCCCCTGTCTTAGAGGACAAAGAATCAGAAGCAGAAGAGAAAGATATCCTCGCAGAGAACGCTGAGATTTCCCAAGGGAAGGAGACTCAGAAGGAAACTACATCAGGAAACAAGGCTCCACAGTCCCATTCAAATCAGGCAGAGAAGGCAAGCGAGGATTTGAGTATGGGTGGGACCAAATAGCATCACCACTAAGATACTTCAGACTCAGACAAGGAAATAGCCTCACAGAAAGCAGAAACACAGTTAGTCATATCTTCGATCGAGCCTACTCAAGGTGAGTGGCACAAGGTCGAAAAGAAAAAGGGGAGAAAATCTTGAAGTGTGAGTCATTTACTCACTACCGGAATCCAGTTTTTCTGCCTTTTTCTCCTTTCTTTTTTACTTTCTTCTTCTAAATGCACGTTAGTTTTTGTAACGTTGCATGGGGTAAGAAAGCACTCGAGCCCAATGGGCACCTTATGGAAATGCTTCAATGCATCTTCTTGTGTAACTTTTCATTTTTTAAATAAAAGGTTACCGATTTTTTCTTTGGAAAAGAAATCATGTTGAACATTGTTGAAAGTAAAATATTAATTTTTGTTTGAAGAATAGATGTTAATGATATACAACACCCTGGTATTATTTTGTAGCCAAACTTTCTGCTTGGAAATTTATTGAAAATTTTGAAAATGGATGGAAGATACTTTTGTACTTCTCTTCATTTTGGAGATTTAGTTTAAACCACAATTTTTTGTGACTATTTCTCTTTATCATATTAACATTTATTTAATTTATTAATTTATTTTTTATTTATTTTTGTTTTTTATTTATTTATTTTTTATTTTATTTATTTATTTTATTTTATTTTATTATTAATTATTTATTATTATTTATTTTATTTTTTATTTTATTTATTTTATTTTTATTTTATTTTATTTTATTTATTTATTTATTTATTTATTTCTGTCAAGATAACTAGAAAGTTGGATAGAGATCTCACTTTCTAAAACTTAGTTTCATAAAGTGGATATGGATAGGGAAGTAGCTGTAGTGTAAAACTTCCCACTCCCAACTATATTTTATTGTATCATCCTAATAAATACATCTATGATATGAGATAGTTGTTGAGCCTCCATTTTGCCTAGATTTTCATACTTTTTGCTAAATAACTCTTATGCCTGCACTGGGTGTTTATGGTCATTATTGTCCTTTTTATGCATTTTTGGCTATTATCTAGAGGCATTTAGAGGTAATGTGTTATTGTTACATGAATTATATTTGTTTCTATGATTTGATGTGAAATTATCACTAATAATAAGTTATCCTTGTGGTAGGTGCATAATTCTTGTTCAAGTAGTACAGTTCCTCTTCCATTAGTGCAAATCTTGTTCTCACCTCCACGATTTTTGTACATCGAGCTGTCATAATGGAAAATGAGCATATGAGTTTTGAAGATCAGGTGTTTGATATGCTGATGTGTTCCCTTGATCATACCCAGGTCTTCCAAATAGCACATAAAGTGATGGTCAAAGTACTCGATCAAACTGCCTTTTATAAGCCACAAGGTTGTTGACAACATTATGGAAAATACTTCATGATTTGATACATTTTTTTGCATTTATTGGAAATCGTAGATTAATTTGAATCCACACAACAATCGTATCTCCTTATTATGGTTCATAATCGTTGTATCATTCTAAACTTGTATTTGTTGATGACCTTCGATCCAACAATTGGGAGGCATCATTGTTACAAATATGAAAGCTCTATACTGTAGAAGAATAATTGAATAGATTGGACTTTGAAATCATATTTTGAGAAAGAGGAATTGATTTTGTTAGGAAATGAAGGGAGGAGCGTACGTTCCTAGTGGGGTGATCCCTGGAGGGGGCCACTGGAGCCCAGCTCTACGTCGTTTCAATGGTTATGTAACAAGATTTTGTATGAATATAATCTGGCATTCGATTTTGTGTTTACAGTTCTTCTAAAGCTTCTGAGATTGTGATTTAACTATTGGATATTGTGATTTAACTACTGCAAGGGAAACAAGATGGGTGGTTTGGGCCCACCATCAAGTCCATTGTCTCATACTTCTTAGAATTTTTTACATTTTGTTTTGATAAATGCATAATGTTTAAGAGTGTTACTTACCCTGATCTTATTCGCTGCATAATGAGATTTACTTTTAGAGTGGGTTTCTTTTTAAGGTTCTAGTTGATTTAATTTATTATGCATTATTTCTAGCATTCATGTATCCACATAACTCTTCAAAATTCTTCTAATCAAATGTCACCATAGCAATCCATACATAATGTAGACTATCATTGTGATTAGAAAGAAACTATCCTGCAAGATCAAGGTAAGCTTTAAATTAGTAGAGAATGAATTTATTTTGTTTGGTTTTATTGCATGGTTTACTCCTTTGCAAATTCTTTTAGAAGTTTTGAAAACTGAATCATATTCTTTATTTCCTTAATGGTTTGTCAGTTTGAGTGGCATCTACATTCCCTTGTCCCTTGGATAACTGAGGTAGACTTGCTGCAGGAGTCACTCAACCCAAAAGAGGAGCCAGAAGTAGATTGATAATGTGTTTACTTTCATTGATGCCCTTTTGAATTGTTTGCAAGAGCTTGATTTTTATTGTACAAATCCCTAAGGTCATATTCCAGAATATATTTTGCTATGCCTCTAATTTTACCAATCTGGATTCAAAATTTAAATGTTTTTATAAATCTCACATTTATATCACCCCACATTTCAACGTCGTTGCCAAGGAGGCATTGCAGGATAAGATCACAAAGATTTGTCATGCTTTTCCCTTTTCCTTTGAAAATGAATTTTTTAGTGTGATTCCTCTTGCTTGCTGAAGTGTATTTCCAGAGAGCTCACAAGCTTGGTTTGTTTTCCTTTGTAAATGAGTTTTCTTAGTGGGATTCCTCTTGCTTGTTGAAGCATACAAGATGGTATTTCCAGAGAGCTCACAATCTTGGTTTGTTTTCCTTTACTGCAATTGAGTTTTTGAGTTACTGTGTTTCTACTTTTTTATGCTAAAAAAACCCCTACTCTAAATCCAGGTGCTAACAAGAGTTTCCAGCTAGCACGACAAGGCCAGAAAGTGTGATACTATTCCAGGAATTATTTAAAATTCTAGCAGAAGATGGGCTCTCTGCTTCACAGAAAGAACACATTTGGGCATCAATTAGAAATAGGTCTATTCCTTGGGAAGAAAAGACTCATGAAGCTCTAGAAGCTTTTCCTAAGGAAACCGAGAAGCTATGGATCATGCTTGATGAGGAGAATCCATTAGAAGAAGATGCTAAAGAGAATCCATTTGATCTAGTCTGCACTTCAGGAGATAAACAAAGAAATTTGGAGGATTTTCATGATGACCAAGAGTATATGGATCCCACTGAATCTTGGTTTCATATGACTCTCAGTATATACTCCTCATTTATCATTCGACAATCTATAACATCAAATCAGTTAGTGTAGTTGGTTCCTCATGTTCTGATATTTTCTCGAATATACTTTTTAAGTTTGAACATGAGTAGAATTATCCTCTTATTATGCACATGGTTGCATTGGAAGAAATCCTATACATGAAAGGAATTCTTCTACTTCTTAGGGTAGAATAGGGTAGAAAAATAAATCAATGCCATAAATCAAGATGTTACAACAATGTTATTATGGATTTGACCTCCAAAGCATGGCCACTAAAACTCCTTTTGATCCACATTGGTTGTTAACACACACATTTGTGGTAAGTCTTGTTGGGTATGATTCACTCGAATAGATCATGATTTTGCAAAGGTGACCATGATTAATCATTCTAATGGTTTGTCATCTGAGATATATATTTTTAGTTTCCTTTAAAAGGTATCATTGGAAAACCTCCTATGGTGAACGACTCTTGTAAAGGGTATAATGAGCCATTCATGAGAAAACTAGCATTATTTACTCAAAGAGTCTTTCAGTCATTATCTGAGGCATATTGAATCTTTAGGGTAGAGGAACTAGCCAGTAATGATTAGTCATTTAAAAACTTTTCACGCCATCCCATACTCTTAAGGAGTACATCTGAATCCCCACTTATTAAGTAACCTTTGAAGTTTATCATAATCAGAGTTTACAAAGGATTTATGGAGGATAGGAGGTCTCATGATGAGCTGACCTACCACGATCATGAGATCTAACATGTATGACAATATTGTTACTAGTCACCAAGCCAGAGCAATGGATTTCATCTGAGAAATTGGAAGACAGGAGGTCTCGTCCTGAGCTGGCTGATTCATCCATGTTACTTCTTGTGAGTGGCATTGCCATTAGTTGGTTACCAAGCCAGGATAGTGACCTTCATCTAAATTTTAAAATTAAATAAGATAACTCTTAATCTATATCTAGTGAGTGGGACATAGGCATTACGTTGAGTTAAAAGACATCCATGTCGAGGTTATAAATGCCTGCGGGCAACAAGGCCATGTCTATGGTATCAAACTTATTTTCACACTATGATTTACTCGGTCATCTTTCTTTTTCCCTAAAAATCATCATTTTAGTTCTTGGACAATGCTTTTATGATGATTTTAGCAAGATGTTTTCAATTATATTTTTCAAAAATTAGGAATCTTTAATGATGTGGTACCCTTAGTGAAGGTAATTCGTTGTACTGGACTAAGAAGAAATTTAGTTTTGCATCTGGATTTGCTCATTAGTCCAGGAAGGTGTCATCTTGTTCTATTTTTATGAGTGATGAATTTCTCAGTGATTATTACTCAAGATATGCTGATGGAGAACAATATGTGTTGATGGTGGTTACTTATAAAATAACTACATGGCCTAGGTAAAATATTTCTCTAATAAGTGTAGGAATCTTGTGGTAGTCTTCTTGGAATTTCACCTTTTCAACAAATATTTGATTTTTTTTTTATCAGTAATGTTAATAAGATTCTAAGAAAAAAATAGAATTCTAAAAATAAATTCATGGCAAACAGGGAGCTTATTTGAGACAAGACAACAAGTATGTCATTCAATCATAATGGTGCAAATGGGGCTGGTCTGCTAGTTTTTTATAATGTTTTGTACAATTACTTATTTCCTGCACCTGATTTTGGATGAACTAAATTGATCGTGCTTAGCGATGATTTTCAGTTCACATCAGAGATTCCATTGATAATTTCGTCATTCCTCCACTTGATGCTTTCATGGAATTATAACATAGTTCAGTTGACTATAATTATGATGTTTCATACTTGATGGAATCTTTAAAATGATGTATACGTGTCTTAATATTTCCTTTATGATCATTAATATTTAACTATTCTCTGTGCCATCCTCCATGATTTTTCATTTGATGACAAGTGTCCATGCTGGAGGTGCCCTGTTCTTGTAATTATGATTCCTTTTTCTCCATATATCTATCAAATGTAACATTTATGGATTAAGATAATTATGCTATGAAGACAAGGAGGCTATCTGAAATCATTTTTATAATGGAACATTCTCTTGACCGTATCACTGTTATTCTCTACAATCATCACATTCATCCCTCATGTACTGATTGAATTATACCAAATTCAGGACCTTACCCAACGCTCATCATAAGTAGTTATGTTTCTTGAATTATTTTATTTTGATCTCATGTGATATTTAAATTCATTACTCAGAATGTTGGGTTTGTTCTTCCTTTGTTTACACTTGGATGCATATTGCGTTTTTAACTATCAAAGCCATGACAAAGATGAAAAATGACCACCATGAGCCGTCATCCATAGAGGAGCTTGAGAAAAATCCCTAATGCAATTCCTGCAAGTAGAAATTGATAAAGGATGTATGGCATGAATTCATGGCTAAGTTTCAGGGGTTTGAAGATGAAGTAGCGTTGAAGTTTGCACAGGGGTTCGATGGGATCGTGACTTGAATTGGGGATTTGACTATGAGTGCGAATGAGAATACCATTTCTCGAGAAATTGGATTACCATTGGAAGGAATTAAGTGGTTGAAGAACAAGAGTGTGGATAAACAATAGAGTTTGCAATTTCTCAAAGCAGGACAATGGGACATTAACTGGGCAAAAGGGATACCACGTTCTCATATTAAAGATGAATGGTGTGCTTCTCTATTCATTCTCTAGAAATATTTGACCTGCAAAGGTAAGTATGCAACAAATTTTCTATATCATATTGGTTTATTGCTACATTTCACTGGAGAGAAAAAGATAAATTTCCCATAATTATTGTTAAAAATCCTACATAAAATATCATAGGGAATTCATAGAGGTGTTAACCCTATGGAAAGCCTCTATTTGTAGAAATTTCATACCTCTAGATCAAATTTATACATGCAATGTACTAAAGCATAATACTTGATCTAGTTCTACAAAACATTAAGCGGAAGCATAATCGATTTCATGAGCAACATCAAACATAAACACATATAACTGATCAAGAGAAATAATCAACCATAACACAAGATATATCACTCTGGAAAGCACCCATATAAAACCCCTATCTGTATTATCAATCAATTGAAAATCCTCTTCTGTTTACAAAAAGAATCAACTCAAGAGCTATCCTCTACTCTCTGCAATCAAAAGATGAAGATCATAGACTACCTAGGCCTCAATATATAGGCCACAAGTCCTCTAATCTCCTATATTATGTATTTCTCTTGGAAATAGATCCTTCTCCATGCAAGGAATACTTACTAGAAATATCCAAGCATCTAATAGTACACTATCCCTCATATGATCTCAACTGGATCTCTGTCTGAACTGACATGCATCAGTTATCCATGAGGGAATGCTCAGTTATCTAAAATAACAGTCGTCACATGCATGCAAGCATTAACAAACTATACCTCATTAATTTAACAACTTGTTAAATTAATCTAACTGGACTTGACTAAGTAAAACTAAGTCAACTGATCCTCTCATTATAGAATTGAACCTTATCTCCTTTAATCAAGGGATAAATTCCTAAATCAAGAGAGAA
>APFE031173054.1:31956-50120 GCA_000404065.3 Pinus taeda
TGATCTCACAAAGACTTCAAGTTTAATTTTCCATAACTAATTAACTCATGGAGATTAATTAATTAATAATTTAAACTGTTGTTAAGACCAAATTCGTTTTTACTTCCTATAGTTAGACCAGGGACTGCCAAAAATAGGAAGGGACCTAGAAATGCTATTTTTAGAAGATCCTATTTTTAGCAGTTTCACCTCTCACCCAAGGTGGCCAAAATGATCATTGGCCAAACTGCTATTTTTAGAAGTGTTATTTTTAGGGGTTCTATTTTTAGCACATTATAAATTAAGAATTTCTTGTTGCATACTTTTCGACACTTCCTCTCAACAAGAAAGGGATTATAAGCAACCCCGATCCTGTCTCTATGGAACTCAAACTTTCCCTTTGACAATGCCTTTGTCAAAATATCTGCATCCTGTTCCTCGGTCGAAATGTATAGCAACATCATGATCCTCTTGACCACACAATCCCATAGATGATGATAGCGGATATCTATATGCTTGGACCCGTCATGAAACACTAGATTCTCAGAGAGTTTAATGCAACTCTGATTATCACAATATATCACGGTAGGATCCATCATCTGACCAAACAGTCCCACTAGAATCTTCCGCATCCAGATGGCCTCACATGTAGCCTGACTAGTAGCCATGTATTCAGCCTCTGTTGAGCTAAGTGCAAGTGATATCTGTTTCCTACTATACCAAGAAACCGTAGCTGACCCAAGGTTGAAGATTCCTCCAGAAGTGCTCTTCCTGTCTGATGGACTACATACCCAATCTGCATCTGTGAAGCCTTGGAGCTTCACTCCCTCTGTCCATCTATACCACAATCCATACTGTGTAGTTCCTCTGAGATATTGTAGCACATGCTTTGTCGCCTTCCAAAATAACTTGGTTAGCTAAACCATAGCTTGACTCAGCTGGCTCATCGCAAAGCACAAATCTGGTCGTGTGTTCACTAGATACATAAGTGAACCCACAAGCTGTCAATAAATAGTAGCAGCTACTACCTCACCTAAAGTAGCATCCTCCTTCCTCCAGTTCCCTGCTAGAGGAGTCTCCATGGGCTTGAAAATCTCCATGTGGAAGCGCTTGAGTATCTCATTGGCATACTTGCCTTGTGACACAAATACTTCCCCATCTCTCTGCCACACCTCCATGCCTAGAAAGTAGTGCATGAGGCCCATGTCCTTCATATCAAACTCTCTTACAAGGTCCTCCTCGCAAGACTTGATCAACTGATCATCTCCTATCAAAATTAGATCATCGAGATAAAGTACAATAATCAATAACTTACCTTCTACCATGATGTGGTAGAGGTTCACATCCTCTTCACTCTTGGTGAAGCCCAACCTGGTGAAATAGTTGTTGATCCTGGTATACCAAGCATGGGGTGGTTGCTTCAGCCCATATAATTCTCGCTTGAGCCGACACACATGCGACTCATGATTGAAGGTCTCAAATCCCTCAGGCTACTCTATGTATACCTCTTCCTCAATCTCCCCATTGAGGAACGTTATCTTCACATCCATCTGATGGATCTTCCAACCCATCTGTGTTGATAGTGCTAGAATTGATCTGATCAATGAGTACCTTGCAACAGGAGCAAAGGTCTCATCATAGTCAATCCCCTCCACCTGTGAGAAACCATGGACAAAAAATCTTGCCTTGCGTTTCTCAATACTTCCATCAGCTGCATGCTTTACCTTGTAAAGCCATCAGGAAGTAACCACTAACTTATCCCCCGGTCTAGGGACAACATCCCACACCCTGTTATGCATGATAGAATCATACTCCTCCGCCATTGCATCCACCCAAACTGGTTGCTGCACTACCTCCTCAAAAGAAGAAGCATCAGTTGCTACACACTCCCTAACCAGGGCCATGTAGCCAGTGTATCTATCAGGAGATCTCCTCTGTCTACGATGAGAGGATGGCTGCCCCACATTCTCTCTCGTATCTTGCATCATTCTGTCAGTTTCTTGTGAGTGTTTCCACCCATGTCTGGAAGACTCTCCAATAGTGGTGATCTCCACTACTGGAATCTCTGCATGTGGCTGATCCACATCATCAGGAGGCTCCTCCTTCTTAGGAACTAATAGTTCCTCATCATCACCATGCAACTTGAGCTCCCTCTCAAGTGACACTCGCATGGCTCACTGCTCATTGAACTTCAGATCCCTGAGCACTATCGTCCTCTGTCTGGCAGACATAAACACGCGATAGTTGTGAGGTGTATCCGTGTACCCCACAAGTATTTCCAACTCTGTTGTTGGGTCTAGCTTCTTCCGAGCATCTTTGGTCACATGACAGAAAACTAGTGATCCAAAGATGTGGAAGTGACTCACATTTGGTTGCTTCCCCGAAAAAGCCTCTATAGGTGTCTTTATCCCCAACATGAGATGAGGACTTCTATTCTGAAGATATACTGTTGTATTGCATGCCTCAACCCACAGATGAAGTGATAGGCCTTGGTCATGCAACATCGCTCGAGCTGCTCCCACAATAGACCTGTTCTTCCTTTCGGCCACCCCATTCTGTTGTGGGTTATGAGGTTTCATGAGTTCCCATTTAATTCCTTTTGAAGCACAGAAATCTTTAAACTGTTGGGAAACATACTCTCCACCATTATCAGTCTGCAAGGCCTTTATTTTCATCCTTGATTCTTTCTCTGCCAAAGCTTTGAACTCACAAAACTTCAAGAAGGTTTGACCCTTATTTTGCATGAAGTAGATCCAACATCTATGAGAAAAATCATCAACAAAAATAACATAGTACCTATGCTTTGTTGTGGAGGCTGTAGAGAAGGGCCTGCATACATCTAAATGAACTTGCTCTAGAATTTCTCCTGCTCTACTATCCCGATCATGAAAGGAAGATTTTTCATACTTACCCAAAGTGCAACCTTTGCATGTGCTCATTTGCTCCAGGTTGCACTTGGGTAATCCGGTAGAAATTTGCTGCATGATCTTCAAGGCCCCATGATGCAAGTGGCCCAGTCTCCTATGCCATAACTCGCCAATATCTTGGCCATGCACCACCTCTACTTTGGAACTCAATGCAGCACAGTCTTCTACCTATAACTTATAGAGATTCTTAATTGGAATCCCTATCTGTTTGGTCTATCCAGTGCTGATATGCCTTAGGAAAACTTTCCCAAACTAAAGACTACATCATAGCCTTTGTCCTCAAGCATAGAAATAGACACAAGATTCTTTTTTAGCCCTTGTACATACATAACATTAGAAAGAGTGAGGGGAGAACCATGCTCCCTCTGAAACACAACCATACCTTCACCTGAGACATGGTACTTTCCATCATCGCCCATCTCAATCCGTATCTAGAGATACTTCTCCTCCAATGTGCTGAAAAATATTCTTGTCCCCTAACATGTGGAAAGAGGCTCCACTATCCAAGTACCAAACACATCCCATGCTGGATGAAACCATGCATGCAATAAGTGAGAAATCCATCTCAAACTGTGAAGCTAGTGCATCACCATCAGATTCCTTGGAGAAACCTTTCTTGGACTTCTTCTTTGGGCAATTAGTGGCATAATGGCCCAACTTATGACAATGAAAGCATCTCACCTTCGACTTGTCAAACTTCTTCCCTCCTTGAGTAGACTTGGATTGGGATGCCTTCCCTTTTCCTTTCTTAGCTTTAGATGCTAAAGCCAAGTTCTCTTCATCACCATGTTTTGATGAAGAAGCTCCATCCCTGATGCTCCTTCTGATCTCCTCCTGCATCAAATCTGACCACATTCGTTCCCAATCTATCAGTTTATCCCTTCCATTCATTGATTCCTGGTAGCTATGCCAGCTCTTAGGAAGGCCAAGGAGTGCTAGACTCACCATATCATCATCAACAGTCACGACCCTTACACTTGCAAGCTCATCCCTGTAGGCAGTGAGCTTATTCAGGAACGTACAGATAGTGTCACCCTTTCACACTTGATATTGCGAAGTTTGTCCTTCAGTGCCAGCTTCCTCTAATCACTGCTATTCTGATATAAATCTTTCAATGCTTTCCACATTGCATGCAGAATCTCCTTCCCATGGAGGCTCGAAATTATGTGATCTCAAACTCCCTCCAGGATCATTCTCCTAGCTCTAGCCACACACTTCTTCCATTCTGCCAGTTAAGTAGCATCAGTAGGCTTAGGGACTTCTTGATCAATGAAGTCCTTAAGGCCATTATCTTCCAATACTACCTCCATGTGATCCTTCCAAGCTATGTAGTTTGAGTTGCCATCAAGGGCATACTCAAGCCTCAAACAATAGAAATCCATCGGCGAAATAGATGTAACTTCGAATTTCTCTTGATTGTATATTGTTCTTCCTTGATCACCTGTGCTCTGATACCATGTATAAATTTCACACCCGTAGATCAAACTAATACATGCAATGTACTAAAGCATAATACTTGATCTAGTTCTACAAAACATTAAGCGGAAGCATAATCGATTTCATGAGCAACATCAAGCATAAACACATATAACTGATCAAGAGAAATAATCAACCATAACACAAGATATATCATTGGGGAAAGCACCAGCATAAAGCCCCTATCTATATTATCAATCAAGTGGAAATCCTCTTCTGTTTACAAAAAGAATTAGCTCAAGAACTATTTGGTACTGTCTATAATCAAAAGATGAAGATCATAGACTACCTAGGCCTAAATATATAGGCCACAAGTCCTCCAATCTCCTATATTACATATTTCTCTTGGAAATAGATCCTTCTCCATGCAAGGAATACTCACTAGAAATATCGAAGCATTTGATAGTACACTATCCCTCATCTGATCTCAACTGGGTCTCTGTGTGAACTGACATGCATCCGTTATCTGAAATAATAGTTGTCACATGCATGCAAGTGTTAACAAACTATATCTCATTAATTTAACAACTTGTTAAATTAATCTAACTTGACTTGACTAAGTAAAACTAAGTCAACTGATCCTCTCATTATAGAACTGAACCTTATCTCCTTTAATCAAGGGATAAATTCCTAAATCAGGAGAGAAAATAAATGCATGATCTCACAAAGACTTCAAGTTTAATTTTCCATAACTAACTAACTGATGGAGATTAATTAATTAATATTTTAAACTGCTGTTAAGACCAAATTTGTTTTTACTTCCTATAGTTAGACCAGGGGCTGCTAAAAATAGGAAGGGAACCAGAAATTCTATTTTTAGAAGATTCTATTTTTAGCAGTTTCACCTCTCACCCAAGGTGGCCAAAATGCTCATTGGCCAAACTGCTATTTTTAGGAGTTCAATTTTTAGCACATTCTAAATTTAGCATTTCTTGTTGCACACTTTTCAACACTATCATTACGAGCTTATCAAAATATTGATTGGGGATGAGCTAGGTATAGGGAATGATAGTTTGGATGACCTTCTTCAACAGAATGGGTTTATAACAGGCATAAAAAATCCTAGCACCTATCCTCCTATTGGATTGCGTGTGAAAAAGAATAATCTAGAGGAAAATCAAATGAATGATATACTCTCCTCGCATCTCCAGATGTCGAGATGGAGAAAGGTAAACACCCCTGTGACCCCTGCAACATTGGCATGTGAAACTCCAACCCCCCTTGTTGGATGAAAGATTACTCGTAGCATGATGAAGTCCACCCAAATTCCCTCCCGAACTATGGAGTCTCAAACCATCGATTTGGATCCCGAGGAAGAAGAAATCCTGGAATAAAATACAGGTGCCATTGATAGGGATAAACTCCGGAGATTTGAAGAGTTTACTGAGATATTCATGTCCCAGATTAAGAACTAGGTAATGGATCGAATCAATGAACCAATTATAGGAATTAATCAAATAGAAATCCCTGTTTAAGAAGCTAATGAATTTGAAATTCCTATGCAAAGGTAAATTCAGGGTTTGAGTTTTCATTTGATCATCCTGTAGCAGAGATTGCTGATGTTTATTCCACTACTCAATAGAGATCAAAATATTCCCTTGATGGTTATATATTGAGGAAGAAAGATAGGATGATAAAGAGATTGAAAAAGAAGATACATGAGCTTATTGTCTATGAAGAAACTGTGAAAGGGGAAAACAAAGACTTGGAGAAAATATGTATTAAGATGCAAGATAAAATCAATAGGATGAATGCTAAGAAGGATATGTTGCGAAAGCTAGCCATAGATTGGATCGAGTGAGACAATTATTATGCTACCCATAACAAGATTTTAAAAGGGGAAACTAAAATGATTAGAAGCATGAAGGGAAATACCTTGAACATTTCAATTAATATAGAGGGGATTTAGACCACCACCTTGCATTTTTGAAATCCATCCTATGGTTTGGATTGCACGAGGACGTGCAAGAAGATCAACGTGGGGGAATGTTGAACCTCCATTTTGCCTAGATTTTCATACTTTTTGCTGAATAACTCCTATGCCTGCACTGGGTGTTTATAATCATTATTATTCTTTTTATGCATTATTGGCTATTATCTAGAGGCATTTAGAGGTAATGTGTTATTGTTACATGAATTCTCTTTATTTCGATGATTTGAAGGGATTTGATGTGAAATTAACACTAATAATAAGTTATCCTTGCGGAAAGTGCATAATTCCTGTTCTAACAATTTAGTTCCTGCTCCAGCAACACAATTCTTGTTCCAACAGTGCAAATCTTGTTCTCACCTCCACGATTTTCATACATCGAGATATCATAATAGAAAATGAGCATATGAGTTTTGAAGATTAGGTGTTCAATATGCTGATGTGTTCCCTTGATCGCACCCAGGTCTTCCAGATAGTGCATAAAGCGATGGTTAAAGTACTTGGTCAAATTTCCTTTTATAATCCACAAGGTTGTTGACAGTGTTATGGAAAATACTTCATGATTTGATATTTTTTTTTTCATTTATGGGAAACTGTAGATCAATTCGAATCCGCATAGTAATTGTGTCTCCTTATTTTGGTTCATAATCGGTGTATCACTCTAAACTTGTATTCGGTGATGACCTCCAATCCAACAATTGGGAGGCATCACTATTAAAAATGTGAAAGATTTGTACTGTAGAAGAATAATAGAATAGATTGGACTTTGAAATTGTATTTTATGAAACAGGAATCAATTTTCTTAGGAAAGGAAGGGAGGAGCTTGCATTCCCAGTGGGGTGATCCCTGGAGGGGACCACTGGAGCCCAACTCTTCTTCGTTTCAATGGCTATGTAACAAGATTCTATATGAATATAATCTGACATTCGATTTTGTGTTTGCAGTTCTTCTAAATATTCTGAGATTGTGATTTAACTACTACAAGGGAAACGAGTTGGGTGTTTTTGGCCCACCAGCGAATTTGTTGCCTCATACTTTTTCAAATTTTCTGCATCTATTTTTATAAATTCATAATTTTTAAGAGTGTTACTTACCCTAATCTTATTCATTGCATAACGAGATTTACTTTTAGAATGTATTTGTTATTAAGGTTCTAATTGATTTAGTTTATCGTGCATTATTTCTAGCATTCATATATTAAGAGAACTCTTTAAAATGTTTCTAATCAAATGTCACTTTAGCAATATATACATAATGTAGAATATCATTGTGATTAGAAAGAAAGTATCCCACAAGGTCACGGTAAGCTTTGAATTAGCATAGAATGAATTTATTTTGTTTGGTTCAATTGCATGCTTTAATTCTTTGAGGAGTTTTGAAAACTGAATTGCATTCTTTATTTCCTGAATGGTTTGTTAGTTTGAGTGGAATCTACATTCCCTTATCCCCTGGACAACTGAGGTAGACTTGCTGCAAAAGTCACTCAACTGAGAAGAAGAGCCAGAAGTAGATTCATAGTGTGTTTACTTTACATTGATGCCCTTTTGAATTGTTTGCAAGAGCTTGATTTTTATTGTACAGATCCCTGAGGTCACATTCTGGCATATATTTTCCTATGCCTCTAAGTTTACCAATCCGGATTGAAAGTTTTAATGTTGGTATAAATATCGCATTTATATTGCCACACATTTTCACATTGTTGCCGAGGAGGCATTATATGATAAGGCCTCAATGCTTTTTCATGCTTCTCCCTTTTCCTTTGCAAAAGAGTTTTTTAGTGTGATTCCTCTTGCTCGTTGAAGCATACTAGACGCTATTTCTGAAGTGCACACAAGATTGGTTTTTTTCCTTAGCAAAGGATTTTTTTTAGTGTAATTTCTCTTACGTGTTGAAGCATACTAGACGGTATTGCCAAAGATATCACATGTTGGGTTTGTTTTCCTTGACTGCAATTGAGTTTTTGAGTTAGTGTGTTTCTATTTTTCTGATGCTAAAAGACCCCCCCCCCGCTCTAAATCCAGTTGCTAACAAGACTTTCTAGCTAGCAGGAAAATGCCAGAAAGTGTGATGTTATTCCAACAATTATCTCAAATTATATCATAAGCTGGGGTCTCTTCTTCATAGAAAGAACACATTTTGGCATCAATTAGAAATATGTCTATTCCTTGGGAAGAAAAGACTCATGAAGATCCAGAGTATTTTCCTAAGGAAACTGAGAAGCTATGGATCATGTTTGATGAGGGGAAGCCATCAAAATTAGAGACTAAAGAACATCCATCAGATCCAACCTGCACTTCAGGAGTAACCAAAGAAATTTGGAGGATTTGCATGATGACCGAGAGTATATGGATCCCATTGAATCTTGGTTTCAGATGACTATCAGTATCCACTCCTCCTTTATCATTCAACAATTTGTAGCATCACATCAGTTAGTGCAATTGGTTCCTCATGTTCTAGCATTTTCTCGAATATATTTTTGAAGTTTGAAGATGAGTATAATTATCCTCTTGTTATGCACATGGTTGCATTGGAAGTACTCCTATACTTGAAAGGAAGTCTTCTACTTCTTAGGGTAGAATAGGGTAGAAGAATAAATCAATGCCATAAATAAAGATGTTACAACAATGATATTATGGCTTTGAATTCCAAAGCATAGCCACTAAAACGTCTTTTGATCCACATTGGTTATTAATAAACATATCTATGGTAAGTCTTGTTGAGTATGATTCACTCTAATACCTCATGATTTTTCAAAGGTGACCTTGATTAATCACTCTAATGGGTTGTCATCTAATATATGTATTTTCAACTTTCCTTAAAAGGTATCATTGGAAAAACTCCTATGGTAGACCACTCTTGTAAATATCATAATGAGCCATTGATGAGAAAAATAGCATTATTAACTCAAAGAGTCTTTCATTCATTATCTGAGACAACATATTTAAACAAATCTTTAGGGTAGAGGAACTAGCCAGTAATGATTAGTCATTTAAAAACTTTTCACACCATCCCATACTCTCAAGGAGTAGATCCGCCTCCCCACTTATTAAGTAACCTTTGAAGTTAATCATAATGAGAGTTTACAAAGGATTTATGGAGGATAGGAGGTCTCATGATGAGCCTACCTACCGCGATCATGAGATCTAACATGTATGACATTACTATTACTCGTCATCAAGACAGAGTAATGGATTTCAGCTGAGAAGTTGGAAGATAGGAGCTCTCATCATGAGTCGACATGTTCATCCATGTTACTTCTTATGATAGGCACTGCCAATAGTTGGTTACCAAGCCAAGATAGTGGCCTTCATCTAAATTTTAGAATTAAATAAGATAACTTTGAATCTATATCTAGCTAGTGGGACACAAGCATTTTGTTGGGTTAAAAGACATCCTTGCCGAGGCTATAGACGCATGTGGGCAAGATGGCCATGTCTGTGGTATCAAAGTTAGTTGCACACTATGATTTTCTCAGTTATATTTCTCTTTCCATAAAACTCAACATTTTAATTCATGAACAGTGGTTTTAAGATGATTTGGGCATGATTCTTTGGGTTCTATTTTTCAAAAATTAGGAATCTTTAATGATGTGGTACCCTTATTGAAGGTAATTTGTTGTACTGGACTAAGAAAAAAATTAGTTTTGCATTTGGATGACAACAATATTTAGAGTGTTCAATGAATAATTTGTTGGTTGGTCTAGGATCATGTCATCTTGTTCTATTTTTATTTCCCTTTTCTGGTATCATAACTCACTTCAATTTTTATGAGTGATGAATTGCTCAGTGATTATTACTCACAGTATGCTTATGGACAACAATATGTGTTGATGTTGGGTGCCTCTAAAAGCACTACATGGCCTAGGTACATGATTTCTATAGTAAGTGCAGGAATCTTGTGGTAGTCTTCTTGGAATTTCACCTTTTCAACGAAGATTGGAATTTTTTTTATAATTAATGTTAATAAGACTCTAAGCAAATAATAAAATTCTGAAAAGAAATCCATGGAAAACAGGGAGCTTATTTGAGACAAGACATCAGGTATGTCTTTTCAATCATAGTGGTGCAAAGGGGGTTGGTATGCAAGCTTTTTATAATGTTTTTTACAATTACTTCTTTCCTGCACCTGATTTTGGATGAACTAAATTGATCCTGCTAAGCAAGGATTTTTTGTTCACATCAGAGTTTCCATTGATAATTTCATCATTCCTGTACTTGATGCTTTCATAGAATTATAACATGGTTCAGTTGACTATAATTATGATGTTGCAGAGTTGATGGAAAATTTAAAATGATGCATCGATGTTTTAATGTTTCCTTGTTGATCATTAATCTTTCAGTGTTCCCCCTTCCATCATCCATGATTTTTCATTTGATGACAAGTGTCCATACTGGAGGTGCCTTGTTCTTGTAACTTTGATTCCTTTTTCTCCATATATCTGTCAAATTCGTATAAAACACTTACAGATTAATATAATTATGTTATGAATACAAGGAGTCTGTCTAAAATTGTTTTTATAATGTATCTTATTCTTGACCTTATCACTATTATTGTCTACAATCATCTCATTCTTCCCTCAGGTACTGACTGAATTATACCAACTTCAGGAAATTAGCCAATGCTCATCATAAATAGTTATGTTGCTTGAGTTATTAGATTTTGATCTCATGTGATATTTAAATTCATCGTTGGGCATGTTGGGTTTGTTTTTCCTCTATTTACACTTCGATTCATATTGTGTTTTTAACTCTCAAAGCCATGATGAAAATCAAATATGATAGCCATGATTTGTGATCCATAGAGGAGCTTGAAAAAACTCTTGAATACAATTCCTACAAGAAGAAGTTGATAAAGGATGGATGGCATCAATTCATGGCTAAGTTTCATGGGTTTGAAGATGAAGTTGTGTTGAAGTTTGCACAGGGGTTCAATGGGAAGGTAACTCAAATTGGAGATTTGACTATGAATGTGAATGAGAAGATCATTTCCCAAGAAATTGGATTACCAATGGAAGGAATTAAATGGTTCAAGAACAAGAGCGTGGATAAACAACAAAGTTTGTAATTTCTTAAAGAAGCACACCAAGACGTTAACTTGGCAAAAGGGATACCATGTTCTTAGATTAAACATGAATGGTGCACTCCTATGTTCATTCTTAAAAAATATTTGACCTACGAAGGTAGGTATGTAATGAATTTTCTATATGATATTGGTTTGCTGCTACATTTCACTAGAGAGAAAAAGATGAATGTCCCCTATTTCTTGTTAAAAAGCCTACAGAAAATTCACAGGGAATTCACAAAGCTGTTAACCCTAGGGCAAGGCTCTATCATTACGGCCTTATCAAAATATTGATTGGGGATAAGCTAGGCATAAGGAATGATAGTTGGGATGAATTTCTTCAACGAAATGGGTTTATAACAGGGATAAAAAAGCCCAACACCCAACCTCCTGTTGAATTGCATGAGGAATAGAACGCTCGAGAGGAAAATTGAATGAATGATATACTCTCCTTGCATTCCAGGAAGTTGAGATAGAGAAAGGTGGACACCCCTGTGACCCCTGCAACTTTATCATGTGAACCTCAAATCCCCATTCTTGGACAAAGGATTAATTGTAGCATGATGAAGTCCACCCGACTTCCTTCCCGAACTAAGGAGTCTCAGACCATCAATTTGGATCCAGAGGAAGAAGAAATCGTGAAAGAAAATATAGGTGCCATTGATGGGGATAAACTCCCGAGATTTGAAGAATTTACTAAGAAATTCATGTCCCAAATTAAGAATCTGGTAATGGATCGATTCAATGAACCAATATAGGAATTGATCGAATAGAATGTCTTGTAAAAGAAGCTAATCAATTCGAAATTCCTATGATAGAGGTAAATTTAGGGTTTGAGTTTTCATTTGATCATCCTGTAGCAGAGACTGATGATGTTTATTTCACTACTCAATAGAAATAAAAATATTTCCTTGATGATTATATATTGAGGAAGAAAGATAGGATGATAAAGATATTGAAAAATAATATACAGGAACTTATTGTTCGTGAAGAAATTGTGAAAGGGGAAAACAAGGACTCGGAGAAACTTTGTATTAAGATGCATGATAAAATCAACAGGTTGAATGTTAAGAAGGAGAAGTCGTGGAAGTTGGATAGGGATTGGATTAAGTGAGACAAGTGTTATGCTACCCATAACAAGATTTTAAAAAGGAAAAATAAAATGATCAGAAGCACGAAGGGAAAGAACCTAAACATTTCAATTAATAAAACAACGTTTTAGGCCACCACCTTGGATTTTCAAAATTTTGAAATCCATCCTATGGTTTGTCTTGCACGAGGATGTGCAAGAAGATCAATGTGGGGGAATGTTGAGCCTCCATTTTGTCTGTATTTACAATTTTTGTTGAATAACTCTTATGCCTGCACTGGGTGTTTATAGTCATTAGTATCATTTTTATGCATTATTGACTATTATCTAGAGGCATTTAGAAGTAATGTGTTATTGTTACATGAATTCTCTTTGTTTCAATGATTTAAAGGGATTGGATGTGAAATTATTGCTAATAATAAGTTATCCTTGTGGTAGGTGCATAATTCATATTCCAATAGTTTAGTTCCTACTCCAGTAGCACAGTTCTTGTTCGAGTAGTGCAAATCCTGTTCTCACCTCCACGATTTTCATACACCAAGTTGTCATAATGGAAAACAAGCATAGGGGTTTTTAATATTAGGTGTTCGATATGTTGATGTGTTCCCTTGATCACAACCAGGTTTTCCAGATAGCGCATAAAGTGATGGTCAAACTGCCATTTATAAGCCACAAGGTTGTTGACAATGTTATGGAAAATACTTCATGATTCGATACCTATTTTTTCATTTATGGGAAACCATAGATCAATTTGAATCCACATAGTAATCATATCTCCTTATTTTGGTTCATAATCATTATATCACTCTAAACTTGTATTTGCTGATGACCTTCAATCTAGTAGTTGGGAGGCATCATTGTTATAAATATGATAGCTTAGTACTATAGAAGAATAATAGAATAGATTGGACTTTGAAATCATATTTTGAGAAACAAGAATCGATTTTGTTAGGAAAGGAAGGGAGGAGCCTGCATGCCCATTCAGATGATCCATGGAGTGGACCACTAGAGCCCATGTTTTCATCATTTCAATGGCTATGTAACAAGATTCCATATGAATATAATCTTGCATTCGATTTTTTGTTTGCAGATCTTCTAAATCTTCTAAGATTGTGATTTAACTACTGCAAGGGCATCGAGTTGGGTGGTTTGGGCCCACTAGCCAGTCCCTTGCCTCATACTTGTTAGGGTTTTCTGCATTATGTTTTGATAAATGCATAATATTTAAGAATGTTACTTACCCTAATCTTATTCGCTGCATAACAATATTTACTTTTAGAATGCATTTCTTATTAAGGTTCTGGTTAATTTAATTTATCATGCATTATTTCTAGCATTCATGTATTCATATAACTCTTTAAGATGCTTATAATCAAATGTGACTTTAGAAATACATACATAATGTAGAATATTGTTTTGATTAGAAATAAAGTATCTCGTAAGATCATGGTAAGATTTGAATTAATAGAGAATGAATTTATTTTGTTTAGTTCTATTGCATGCTTTACTTCTTTGCAAATCCTTTGAGAAGTTTTGAAAACTGAACCGCATTCCTTATTTCATAAATGGTTTGTCATTTTGAGTGGAATCTACATTCCCTTGTCCCCTAGACAACTGAGGTAGACTTGCTACAGGAGTTTCTCAACCCAAAAGAGAAGCGAGAAGTAGATTCACAATGTGTGTACTTTACATTGATGCCCCTTTGAAGATTTTGCAAGAGCTTGAATTTTATTTTACATATCCCTGAGGTCATATTCTGGCATATATTTTGCTATGCCTCTAAGCTTACCAATCCAGATTGACAACTTAAATGTTGGTATAAATCTCACATTTATATTGCCCCACAATAGTGCAATTTAAAAATTGGTATCATGATTAGTGAAGGAAATTTGCGAAGATGAGAGATCATGATTCGTTGAAGCCAAAGCAACTTGACAGGTTCCATTTATTCCAATACTATGTTATACATTATGTTGAAAAGAAATCTAATCCATCCACTTCTACTTAAAGGGTTCTAAATTATTCTCATTCTACATGGATTTATCGTCTTAATATACGCTTTACTTAAACATTCTTTAGTGTATATATATATTAAATAAATTAAAATTTTCTAATTATGATTGTTTTAAGTTTTATTAATATATTACTATATTATAGATTATTATTATAAATATTTTCGAGTCAATAACACAGACTAGCCTTTGCACCATTAACATTAACTCACACTGAATCACTATTATGCACACTCACCCACAGAATTGGAAAACACAGGTAAAAAGACTACAACAATATCAGAAATTATAAATGAGTTAAAAGATGTTTTAATGAATGGAAATTAAAAGTCTGGTTTAATGAATAGTAATTAAAAGATTGGTTAAAGATAATTTTGAACACAACGGACCAAAAAGCAAGAATAAAACTTAGGAATTCCCTAGTTATTATATACTCGCACACATGATGAATGAAGAATGAGAGAGGGGTGCCTAATGGGTGAAGAATGAGAGGGATCAGTGATCATTATATACTCTAGCCTGTGATGAATGAAGAATGAGAGGGGCAAGCTTGATTAATGAAGAAGGAGAGGAGTAAATTCACAAACGAAGAGGAGGTGATCGAAAATAGCAACAGGTCGATCTGAGTGGATTATTCATGGAGAGGGTAATTTTTTGTTCCCTTGAATTTGTTTGTCTATCTCTCTATTTATTCAACTTGTTAACCAAGGAGAGGTAGTAGGCGATTGCATAATTTTATGTAACCTCGCAATTTTTTTCTCTGTTGAATCTACATGTTAAGCATGGGTGTTCTTTATCTCTCAAGAAATTTGATGTAAAGTTGTCCGTGTCTTATGGAGCACTCCATCAATGTCTTGTGTAGTCTTGTGGTAAATGTTTGTCCTGTGTAAATGTTTGTTTTGTGTCCTGTGAAAATGTTCATTTTGTGTTCCTGTTAATTGAGAGAGAAAATTTAAGCTGAGGATAATATGCACTGGTGGTTGAAGGTCCAACTTGATCAACAAATAATTAATTCTTGAGAAATACTCAACCCTTTTTGTTGATTGTGAAGACTAGCATTGTATCCCATCCATGTCATCATGTTCTTTCCTAGAAACCCTCACAACACCTCAAACAAATCCAAAATTTTAATAAAAAACGAACCAACATCAAGGTTGTCTAGAAGACAATGAGGTTTTTCCATTTCAGGAAAGGACCACTAAACATGACTTACAAAGAACCAATAAGCTTAACCCACACCCCAACACCAACAAGGTAAGACTTCCAAATATTTTTTTTGATTTCCAAGTAATCTATTATATAATTGAGACATAAACACTACCACGAACCCAAAAGCCTTTGGAGGATGATGAATAGAATGATGATTGAAAGTGCAAGGTGATGAAATTAACTCAAGTCTAATTCTCAAAGAAAGAATCTCCATAGTCATATTGAATTCAAGTCGCTCCCACCAAATATGAACTCAATTCTTGTGCTTCATTTTGTAGATGAGAGGAAATATTTCAAGACACATAATAAGGTGCATGGGACACCTACAGGAAACTTTTTAAGGCCAACGTCAGAAAATAATACATCTCCAAATCCCAATACCACTTAGCCTTTTAACAAGAGTCATAGACCATTTAGAGCAGGTGGAAGATGTTCCATCTCCACTTTAGAACAAATTTCCATATGTATCAAAATTTGAATGAAAGTGAATATGTCTTTTAACTCTCCTCATGACTATGGTATATAGACGATTTTGAAATTTCCTTGATCCAAATATAATCTTTCTTTGCCCAACATAGAGCCTTTATTTTCCAATGCGTTTGCCACTGAATTCGACTGTTTGCAAACATGGAAAATATCCATATGCTCAAATTGAGATGCAAGTAAGAGAATCCTTTGGAGAATAAGAGGGAAATCAAAGCTCGACTCCATCATAGCCTTGACCACGTAACGAATTATAATCATTGAATCAATGAAGACTAGAATAATGTTAAAATATTTCTAAAGAAGTTTGTAGACCCTTCCATAAAGAAAGAAACTCCACTTGGTTGTTTGTCGCATGACCAAGACCCCATGAAAATTGTGCCACAATTTTTTCACTGGGGTTGAATAATGCCCCTCTTGCTCCTACCTCCCCCATCTAGGAACACCATTATTAAAATAACAAATATGATGCATTATGTAGGATAGTTGAACTCCATAATGATTAGTTATGCTACACTAGAAGCATCAACATTCTCCACCATGGAAACCATTCCATACTTGGAAAAATTTTTATTTTCTTTAAAACAAAAGAAAACATAAAATATTGATTACATAACTTAACTAATATATTTCCTTTAATACGAGGTATATAATGCCATTTCCATTCCTTTTAGCCTTAGAATTTTATTGTTTGTTACATGGTAACCATTTCATACTTTGAGGGTGTTGGTGAAGCTTCTCTTGGATCTACATGTATAAACTTGGCATTGTTTCAATTGTTTTTTGGTGTTTATAATAGACAAATAACTTAACTTTTTCACTTTATTCACATAAGTTAAGAGGAATGCTTTTCCATTTGGGTTTATCTTAGGTGGATGGGAGAAATAATTGTTGTGCTCTGCACCTAGGTTTAACTCTTGCAAGCCACATGTTGAGGTTTGTTATAATGGATTTGTTGTCGAGTCTGATTAGTCCCTAGAGAATGAAAACATGCATGTTCCTTATATGGAATATAAATATATTTCTCATAAGGAGGGGAGGAAAGAAAAAGACATGAGATGTGTTTTGGTTTTTGAATTCCATTACTCACATTATTAATGCTCTCACTTTATGTTGTATTAGACATCACAATGATCAGTGTAACAAACTATGATGATGTAAGACAACTGTAAGTAATCAAAATTTGTTTTAATATTGTTGTCTATGGAAATATCTCTTAATCGATCAAGTAACCAGTAATTAGCTTGCAACTAGTGCAAATAGGTTTCTGTGATATATTGTATTTTTTTCCATGTTACAAACATTTCGAAGATGATACGTAGGGAAAACCCTAGATTATTAAGGCTATAAGGGAATTTGACAATAAGGATGAAATCCATTAGAGAAATATACTTGATATGAGCTCAAGTACATGTCACTTGTGGGAACCGAACCTACGTGGGGAGGATGATAATCATTCCTTGATCCACTTGAAATAAATCCAATTGTATGTTAATGCATTAATTTGATGGTACTTTGGATAAAATAACAAATGCCAATAAAATCCACCATGGCGATAAAGATTGAAAGGGTTGTTTATTATATAATCTCTTCAATAATAGCATTATTTAAATATATGATATATAATCTCTTCAATAAACCACAATTTGTTGTGACTATCCCTCTTTGTTATGTATCTAGATGTTCTAAGATTGGATAAGATGAGAAAAGGTCTCACTCCCACCTATATTTCATGTATCATCCTAATATATACATTTTATCATATCAGATAGTGAAATTTAAAAATTGGTAGCATGATTAGTAAAGGAAATTTATGAAGATGAGAAATCACGATTCACTAAAGCCAAAGCAACTTGACATGTTCCATTTATTCCAATATTATGTTATACATTATGTTAGAAAGAAATCTAATACATCCACTTCTACTTAAAAGTTCTAAATAATTCTCATTCTACATAAATTCATTGTCTTAATATACTTTTTACTTGAACACTTAT